>JABEEN010000889.1:0-85973 GCA_013363205.1 Fusarium tuaranense | reverse complement strand
ACTGTTCCTACCTCTTCTGCTTGCCAGTAGAGCTAGGCTGGGTCTCAACGGGAGGAACTGAAGTAGACTCGGTCTCGATGGAAGGGACAGAGCTAGACTCGGTAGATCCAGCAGGAGGAGGAGCATAGGGAGTTGTGCTAGGCTTTCCAGTGGTGGTTGGCTTGGTCTCAACAGGAGGAACCGAAGTAGACTCAGTCTCGATAGAAGGAACCGAGCTAGGAACCTCAGTAGATCCAGCGGGAGGGGGAGCATAAGGAGTAGTCTCCTCGCTGGGAACAGTCTCGGGAGCAGAAGAGGTAGGAACAGTCTCGGAAGGAGGAGGACCGTATTGAGTTGTGTCAACGGGAGGAACCGAAGAAGACTCGGACTCTACGGGAGGCACCGAAGAGCTCGGCTCGGTCTCTGCAGGAGGAGCCGAAGAAGTGGTGGGCTTGGTTTCCACGGGAGGAGGAGCGTACGGGATGGACGAAGAGGTAGGCTGAGGAGGAACGTATGAGGTAGAAGCCTCAGACAAGGAACCAGGAGGAGTCTCGACCTCGGTGATGGGGCAGATGGTAGTCGAGACGGCGATGGTCTTTGTGGTGATGTGAGGCGTGTTGGGGCAGTCGGGGACGTAATCGTCACAGTCAGTCACCGTGAAAGTCTGCGTCTCGTAGACGGTCGAAGTGGTGTAACCCTCAGGGATGTTGTTGTATCCGTTGTTGCCTCCGGGAACATTGTTGTAGTTCCTCTTGGGGAATTCGACGGCGGCAGCATTGGCAAGGCCAATGGCTGCGGCGCCGAGCAGAAGGAAGCCCTGCATGTTGTAGGGCGGTAGCTGATATTTGGTTTGTAGCGAATGTAAGATGAAACGAGTGCGGCTTTGTTGAACGAAAGTCGGTTGGAGAAGACAAGATTCGATTTGAAGGGAAACGGGGGAGCTTTCTTATAGCAGACAGGTGACCCTCAGATGTTGTTTTGTTTCTCTGCGTCGCTCGTATAGGTCCGTTTGGTGACAGCTCGGCCCAGCCCAACTGTGTCGTCTGGATACAATACGGGGGCGTCTCCATCGAAACGGGATCCTGGTTAAGCGTGATGTCATGCTAGAAGACAGGAATAGGAACGGTTGGACGAGGTGCAGTTTACGGTGGGACGGACTTGGAGACCTGCCAAAGCGGTATCCCACGCGCGACAAATGGGCCATATTGTGAGGCCCAGAGCTACAAAACGGATGAGGCGGGAGAAAGAAAGCCATGTCCCGGAGCCTCTTTCTGGAGAGACAAGCGCGCGCATCCTTGTTTGAGACATCTGATAGGCTACGGGAGCATGCAACGGTTTCTTGGTTGTTCTAAAAATGTTTCTAAAAAGGCGCCCCCCCCTTCTCCTCCTCGTTTTTTTTCTTAACGAACAGGGGGGTTGGGCTCCTCTGCAGCCGCTCGTGTTGGACCTATCAGTCGGCGTGAAATGATCTGACTCGGCCGCTAAATATGGGCATCTCTGATCTGCGATCAGATCAGTTTCCCACATGATTGGTCCAGGAATATCCCTGTTCGGTTCAGTTGGCTGGTACAGACGCGCGCTGTCTTGGTCTCTCTTGTGGGCCGCGCGGACAAAACAACTGGGCAACTTTGCTTGGCTGGTCCCTTTTTTTACCTTACATACACGAGGTTTTTCTCTCTTTTGCCCTCGTCTCCCCACTCTCTACCAAAAAGTCTCTCTCGCACAACTTGTCGACCGAGGGATGATCATCCCCCCCCTCCCCATGTCCAAGCGCCGGGTAAAAATGGCTGGTCCAGCTGAATCTTGCAGGGCGAGACGCGCTGGCTTTTTGCTCAGGTTTATTTTAACACCTGGATAGAGTAAGCAAAGCAAAGGCCCTGGCGGTAATTCTACTTTGGTGTTGTGCATTCTGAGCCTCTTGTCGGCGTCGTATCCCGTCGGTTGCGACATGATCCTTGACAAGGAGTTGATATCCACTTTGAAGCATTCAACGAATCAACGTTTGTTTCTTTACGAGCGCTTCGTTTCTTGTTCTGTTTCTCTGTGCAGGTTGAGCTGAAAGAGATGAACTTCGCTAAGCACATCTTGTTTCATGTTTACCCTTTAGGCCATCTCTTGTCGAGTTGATGCCCCGAATTGGACTTGGAGAGACACATTCTGAAGATCAAAGTCGTCGCAGTTCCTGCATTTCAGCTCTTGGTTCCTGCGTGAATTGGTACGTAACAATGAACTGATCGGCAGGTCGCCTCGCCTCGCCTCGCACTGCACAACAAAGACACACATTGGCCGGCCGACCACATTATCTCTTGTCTCAATGTTCCCTGCTGGTGGTGCAAGCAAGAGGACAAGACTTTTTGCTCTGCATTTTTTGCACGTGCACACACTCGCACGACGTAAGAAAACTCTAATGGAAATATAGACGAGCCGTACAGCTTTTCCAGACCACGGCATTTCCGCCAGTCGTAAGAAATTCCATCACGTATCGTATCATGCCCGCCAGCTCACTACCAACCGGAAATACGGCCAGACCAGACGACGGTGCAGAAACTTGGCATCCCATCCCATCGTAAATTCACATGCACGCATGCATGTACAAAGAGTCGGTCGGTGCGTCCGATAGGCTAAAGCTCCCGATCGTGTGTTGCCCGCTATTCTTAGAAACCCCATGACAAGATCTCTCAAGTCTTTCGTTTCCCGGTAAATACTCACGAGATTCATCATGTCATTCTGTAAATAAACAAGTTTAAAATAATGGTATATAGTAAATATCGAGACTCTACAAATTATCTCCCAAATTGTTTTTATCCTCAGAATGCCTTTTTCATCTCTTCCCCTCTCCTCCTCTTGACGTCAGCATCACCTGTGGGTGTGCCCCAGCCAAGTCCAACTATTTTGGTACAAAATACGAGAAAAAGTCCTTCTCCTGCAGCTTCAACCTGCTCCCGGCCAACAAAGGAACCCCTCCTCCTCCGATGATGGAACGAATGCTTTAGTACGATTTTGCCGTGCTCCGAGGGCGGAATTATTTTCGAGAGGAGGGGGGCAGGGGCGAAATCCATCGAGATTTTTACTCCCAACCACGCATTTGCATTTTCCCCACGGCTTGAAGCGATCGAGGAGTATGCACACTTATCGCAGGGTAGCCTGATGGAGCCGTAGCCTTTGTTGATCATGGCGTGACTTTTGTTTACTGCATGGAGAGAAGCCGTAGAGGTGAATTTTCAAGTGAACATTGCGAGTGATGACCGTGATAGGACCATGATTCTCCATTGAAATGCGTAGATGCCTTCCCCTCTCCCGAGCCCATTCTATTTCCAGCAACGCACGTAAGAGAGGAGGCTGAAAAGGATTCTTCCATGTACAGTCCTGCACTCTGGTGGTTGGGCGTATGTACGTAGGAAACCCCGTATCTGTATGTACAACAAGCATCCAATCCATCACATCCCAGATCCAGCCACCATCGTAAAAATGACCCGGCAAAGCAGAGCGTTGCCCGACCGACCCATTTTCCATCCCACGTAGCAGAGTCCCATCGATCAATGTGGGCTCGACGCACGCGTGTGTGTAGGGGGCTCCCCTGTCAGGGTTAGAGCCCAATGACGAAAGCTCCGTGTTCCCCGCAGAGGAGGAGTCTGACCTACCCTAGGGACGATTGTTTATGGAACGAAACAAAAGATGTTCAACTTGATATAGGGGAGTTATGGAGGGTATATTGAGTGTCTTAATATGCAGTTTCATGTGTTGAATGAAACATTATGCGGGAGGCGTTTCTCCACGTGCCGATGCTGTCTCATGTGGCTTGTCTTACACAAAATGCAGGGAGAGTTTGTCCAGTAGGCTGGTTGTGTAATACTACTTCACCTCTCTAAAAGCTTGCCTACATGAATTTGAGATGCAATCAAGTCGAATCGATTGAGATCTGCTCAAAGATACCAGATAAATCTAACAAGCGGGATTTGCATAGCTATTCAAGTAGTTGCCTCATAAACTCCCGGGTAAGGACTCGTCAACCAAACAATCTCATCAGGTCTGGCTCTGCCCACCTTGACTGGAAAGAGTCAAAGAGAAACCGAATAGAAATACTAGGTAAAATAGATGTAGAGAGCATAGTACAAGGTTTTCCGAAACCGTCATGGTTGAACTTTAATACAGGTTGGGGCAGGCGACGTTTCTGGGGATACCCGCCTAACGGTGTTGTTGAACCTTCTTTCAAACTGCATACTTCTCGGAACATGGGATGATTGGTGATAACTGACGAAATTACGCGTGGAAATTTAGGATGAAATTGGCTGTGATAACAAATCGAGGCCTGATAGCAACTCGTAAGCACAGGTCGACGAACAAAACAGAATGGCGAGAGTTTGGCAATGCATCATCGCAACACACAGATTTGACGAGTTTATAAGAAAGAAGCACTTTGCGCACAGAATGATAAACCAGCCTGTATTGGCAGGTCAGGGTCTCCCCTCCTCGATGCAAGTACTCAAAAATCTGATACAGCCTTAACATCGCCACGCTGAGATAGCTGACAATCTAGATAGTGCTTTAGCAGTGGGGTCAGTTCTCTTCAGACATAAGCGCCGAGTCCTTTGGATCGACATAAGCCAACCGCCGGGAAACGGTGGCTGACGATCCAGCGGTGCCTGTTTCAAGTTCACTGATTAATTTTGATTGGACAAGTCGTGATTGTCTGCTCCGAGATCCGGGAGTGGCTGAGATTAGAGCTGCACCATCGTCGGTGGCGCCTCGATTCCATTTCTGTGCTGGCCAGTATCGGTAATGTTCCTTTGCTCAATGTTTCAGACCAAGCTTAAACTGTCTTCACTTTTTCTCAGATTCCATTGGTGAGATTTCTCATTAATCTGGGGCACCCGCTGCAATTGGAGATGGCCGAGTCTGTTGGTTGAAGACTTGTTTCAGGCATAGAGGAAAATGGGGCGAGGTTGGTCTGCGCGTTGTTCTGTTGGCTTTCGTTATGTGTTTCGGCCAATGACTCCGACTTTTGCTCAGACAATGGGTTATTTCCTTGTAAATTCAGGGGACCATGTCAAGTTTCAAGACCTAAAGACCTGAATCCTTCAAGGCATATAATCGCCTCAGCGTCCACCGTAGGTAATGATTCAGCATAGACCCTCCATTTGCACTCGTTCATTCGTTAAAATGCTTCACAAACTAGTCACTCCTTTCTTTACCACCATTTTGGTGGCTACCCCCGCACTGGCAGCCACATACAGCCATCTCGACTCATCTCGCTGTGTCGATCCGTCTGGCATGAAGAAATGTGTCGACAAGGTGAATTCGGAACAGCTAGACTGCGTGAATAAAGGGTGTACAGATGAACCTTCGGGTGCGGGATGCCTCGAGGAGACTTGCTTGTGCGGGAGCAGCATCAGCCAAATGGATTGCGCTCTGACGCATTGCTGGGACCAGGTAAATCTCTGCCAACATGGATGTGGATGAAGGATACTAAGAGAATCAGGTGTATAGCTGCGAGTACCAGGAAACGGTTGAACAGGTTATAAAGACCTGCGACGACGCGCCAGAGGAGGGGTTTCCTTTCTACCCTGCCCCCGTCGATGCGCCCAATGCTTGCTCGTGCAACAAGGCCAAAGTCGTTGAAACCGTCGGCAAAGTATTGGAGGAGCAGAACGATTGTGAGGGAGGGGCGTCAGATGCGTGGGAAAGCCTGCCCAGGGCTGAATTGAAGGCCAAGGTCGCCCCTGCTTGCGTCTGTTGCAGTTGGAGTGCAGCACTGTCTGCGTAAGTCATCCCCTCTAACCTCTTACTGATTTATGCTAATTGATACCCATGGCTAGCTACTGGAACATCTGCCCAGACATGGATCCGAACTACCTCGGTGTTGACTCCTTCTTCCACTCCTTAATGGGCGGTGCTTGGGAGAAGTGGCCCAAGTGCAAATTCGACAACAGCACTTGTCACACAGAGTACAACTATACACTTCCCGGTAACAAGGACGCCAAGTTCTACGAGCCTGGTAAATTTCCTAAGAACGGAACACAAACGACAATGACGAACCTTGCTGGTACCATTACGAGTCCCATCAGCGGCGCGACGTTTACGTGGACGATGAATTCGACGGCGCATACTATTACTGCGGCTGGTGTACAGACGACGACGGCGAGTGCGAGCACGACGGGTACCAAGGACAACACGACACCAACGGGTGCAGGTGCGGAAGCGACGGAGAGTTCGGGCGAGGCTGAAGACAAGGGAAATGATGCTTCGGCGGCGGTTCCTCGAACTTGGTCCATTATGTGGCTGGGCCTTATTTTCTTCGTACTGTAATCTTGTGATTTTTACTTTATCTTGTCTTCATCTCTTTCGTTCCTTTCCGCTTCAGAGGAGACCGTCAATCAGGGCTGTATGCCTGCGGCACAGCCTTGCTAGGTTGGTCGGGCATGCCGAAGTTTTCTGATTTCCTTACGAACTAAACGGCAGGCCGTGAAAACAGCTGTAACCCTACAAAACAAGGAAGAAGTGTAAAAACAACTAAGCTGGGGCCATCCTCGCGCCAAAGCCATCTGCAAGCCCCTGTTCCCGTTTCATAGGCCTTCTTGATTGAGTTTGCGTCCCTGGAAAGCCTCACTAGGCAGATTCAGAGTCTTGAAACCAGGGGGAAAGGGGTGGTCTGAAAAGATTAAATAAAGTCTTGGGTTCTTCAATTGTGTCGTGCTCTCTAAACCTCATTCGATGAGCCCAGCTCTCGACGAGCGCTGTTTCATAATGCAAAACACCGATGCCCCAAGAGACTGGCTGCCACCTTTGCCTTCTACACCGGACTGCAAGTTCATACGCGTTCTCAAGATTGCCAAGCCAGAGGATCCCAGCGACCAAGACATTGTTTGCAGCATCGAGACTATCAACATCGCCCAAGATACAGACTTCACAGCCCTCTCCTACGTATGGGGAGTCTATCCTTCACTCAAGAAAACGATACGATGCAACGGAAGCATAGTCCCTGTGGGCACGAATTGTTGGTCGGCATTATGGCATCTTCGGAATGGCTACTACTCGAATGACCCAAGTGTATCTGGTGGCTCGCGCGACATCATGACAATATGGGTTGACTCGATATGCATCAACCAGAATGACTTGAAGGAAAAGGAGAGCCAACTGAAGTTGATGGCGGATATCTACTCTTTGGCGCGACAAGTCTTTGTGTGGCTTGGCGAAGGGAACCCCGAGTCCGACGCCGCCATTGAATACTTGAGCAAAGCAGGGTTCCAGGAGGCTCTCGTCGAAGTAGGCGAGCACCAATATGAAATACCCCGAAGGAACTTGTTCCGTTTAAGACAAGGGTGGAAGATATTCGCCTGCCCAATGAAGAGTATTCCATCCCCCCTTTGGAAACACGGTAGGTACTCACTACTCTTTCCCTTACCTTCCATCGTGCTTAACTACCTTGTGCACGTTATCTTTATAGGTATTTAGCTGCACCAGTACTCACTAAAACTGCCCTTAGGCACCGAGCTTCTATCCCTGTACTTTCCCAGTCGTATGCTCTGTGATTCAACGGCCCTCAGGGACATTTGTTCCAGAACGTGGGCAAGTCGGATCTGGACATTCCAAGAGATTCTCCTTAGCCCTCGACCGCTTCTCTGCTGTGGCACAAAGACTCTTTCCTGGCGCTCTTTCATCCACGGCATTACGTTTCTCGCAGTGGCTACGAGTTATACTCTCTCACCAGTTGAGAATCGCTGGCGTAACATTGTTACACTGTGGGCGTATGTTCAGGATTCTTGCGAGCCTCAGAATATTTCTGGGAGCCAACAGCTCCGGTTCCAGACCTATTTATGCAATTATGAACTATTCGTTGACCGTGCAATAGCGGCTTATGGACTTTGCAAAGTTATAATTGCTTGCCTGGTTCTACTAACGATTTGCTTCTGTGTTGCGTTTTCGACAGGATTGTGGGAGGGTTCGATACTTCTCAATGTCAACCGAAGTGCCGAGGCATGGATAACAGAGTTTATCCTTGGTCTCTCGTTAGTCTTGGTCCTCGCTTCCATCATAATCGTCTCACTTTACACAATAATATCTTCCATAGATTTCGCATTGGGAGTCGATGACAACGAACGTGGGGGCCTTTTGGGTCGAGTGAATATCGACGTGCGCGATGCCATAATCTATGAGATCGCCACACGGAAAGCCACTAACCCAAAGGACAAGTCCTTTGGCCTGCGAGCGATCTTGAGCAAAATCGGGCCGCAGCTGGACCATCCCAATTACGACAAAGACCTCCGTCAAATCTACCAGGAACTGTTTGTACGACTGTTGGATTGGTCAGAATCACTGAACCTTCTTCTGTTCTGCGGCTCGTCAACTATATCAACGCTACCATCTTGGATGCCGAACTGGGCTATCGATTACGATCAGAGCTGGATTAACCATAAGGCATTGACTTTCCAAGGCGGTTTTGGAGGGGTCTTCTTTCGAGCGCCAAGTCATTGGTCTTTGACAGACAACGAAGAGCTGGTCATCCGTGGTGTGCACGTTGGTCGCATCTCCCGATGTTGGGGCAAGTTTCATGAAACCAGCGCTACAGATCATGTCTCGAATGAACAGTCACATCTCCACAATATCTCAATGATTCACGGCCTGATGCGATGTTACCGAGATGGTGAATGGACGCCTACAACCAAGCTTGACCGTCATCGGATCCTTTTACACTGGGAGAGAAACAAAGACCCCAAACAAGACAGACAGAGACTTGAAGAGTGGGGCCGGATGATGCGTCGCACAAGTATCATGCCTGATGCTTCTATGTCAGCGCTTGCGTATCTAAAAGCGCACTCTGAATGCTTCGAATTTCACATAGATATGTGCAATGACTTAGCAAGAAGGGGAAGAACCCTGTTTTTGACCAAGCCCAGCACTTTAGGGATCGGAAACGGCCCAACAAACATCCAAGTTGGCGATTTGGTCACTCTTGTCGCAGGTGTCTCCAAGCCTCTTATTCTACAAACTCACGGTACAAGATATCGCTTGAAAGGATTTGCGGAAATGGAGTACGAGAGTAGTTTGGCTCTGAAAGTGCAAATTGACCGGAGAGTTCTTATGGATCAATCCATAGGCGGCTGGGAAGACTTTGGTGCTGAAATGCAGCCACGATATAAGATGGTCATCTACTGAAATCCTTCGATTATAGCATGTCACGGTACAGCAGCATGGCTATGAAGAGTGCCATGATAGATGATCAGGTTCTGTTGTTTAACTCAAAGAGGAGATCTTGACACGGCTAAATCTGTTTTTTTGTTCTCTGGACGATAATATAAAGGCATGTTGGGGTAGTTTGGCGGCTGTAAGGGGTTTCGCCTAATATCATAACTAGTTGTCGTAGTTATAGATTCTCTTCTGTTGAGACTTTTTAACGCAGTTTGCATATTATTTAATGACTCTAGCCAGACTCTTGTTTCTAACTAACCTAAGATAATAGTCTCCTTCAAACAAGATATACCAAAGTTTGGCCCAGGGCAACAGTTCAACCTATCCCATACCTCCGATCCAGCATTAGCCCCTAAGTATAGTCTCATAACACCAGTTCTTATAAAGTTGTCCTCTCCTTCACATTTCGTTATTGACATCACGTACAGCCAGGAATTGTACGTGGATTTTCCAGGAACCTGGGTGGAAAGATAACTCAAGGCAATGCAAGTAAGAGGAACTGTTGGGCCATCCGTGATTAGCAGGGAACAAGAGGTCGCTAGCTCCTGCTTCTGGACTGTAAAGGGGCCTATCTTTACATGATCGGATTGGCGGCCTTTGGCATACTTATGCCGAGGGACGTCTATAGTAAAGACCCATCCCGCAAGTTCGAGGAACTGTATCGCCACACTTGCTTGGTACTTTTGGATAATTCCGTCTCGTTCGGATTCCCAAGGTGCCACCGAGCCATCGGAAAATCCAACTCCAACCTGTACAAGTGCTTCGAAGATGTCGTCGTTCAAGGCGAAGCCCCTTTCTGAGAGAATCTCCGATAGCGGCCAGAGATGGAAGTGGTAGGCAAGATCAGAGGATAATCGCCAGCCTATCCAACTCCAACTGGGGAATCCCTTTCGTCGCGTCATCTCACGCCATAGCTCCACGTGGAGCGGCATGCCAACAGGGGCAGGGTTCCATGAGAGACCGTAGACTAGCGCATCGGTGTTGGTCATCCTGGGGAGGTCGAGTGAGTATAAAGGGACACCGCAGAGGTTCTGG
Source organism: Fusarium tuaranense (assembly GCA_013363205.1). Lineage (NCBI taxonomy): Eukaryota > Fungi > Ascomycota > Sordariomycetes > Hypocreales > Nectriaceae > Fusarium > Fusarium tuaranense. Next base: position 75,773 of record JABEEN010000889.1, on the reverse strand, counting down.
ACTGGTGATTCGAGAGACTCAAAAGCTCGGAGAATGCCTTCAAAGGCGTCAAGAATGTCGGTCTCGAAGGTCAAATCTCTCTTTGAATATTCGTTGACCATGGTCGAAAATTTGGTGCAAGGTAGTTGGCTTGTGAGTGGTCGAAATACCAAACCGGCGGCAAAGGTTTTGATATACTCGGCCGGTGGTTTGACAAATGGTAGCTTCCAGGCGATAGAGGGCAGAGCGACCTGTTCCGGATAGTGCAGCTGCCTGCACTGAAAATAAGTCTGGCTTTTGGTGAAGACCAGCTGCCGCCGTGACAGGAAAGCCTCCTGGTAAGTCCACCCTCGTTTGTTCCAGCGCGAACTCTCAATTTCCCAATTTATTACAGGTGGCGACATACAAAGCTTGTGACGCCCGATAGTGGCGGAAATCTGCTCCTTTCGAGGCGTCGCCCTGGCTCCAGGTAGCCCGGTCATAGGCCCATCACCAGCGGCAGCGATGATTGTCAAGTCTGAGTTCGAATAGATGTCGCCCATGTTGCGAAGCTGTGCATGCTTTGCAGCGTGATCAATCGGAATACAGTATCTGTCCACCCAGAGGTATCGATATCCGAGATTCAGGGTGACTTCAATGGCGTCGTCGATGACCTTTGGGGCGTGAGCAGGGATGCGATCCCCGGAAGTTTGTTCAATAGCAGAGCTCTGGCCCCAGACGTAGCTAAGTGTGAGGTAGGATGAAGTATTTTCCAGTGACTCCCAGTAGACAATGCCTCGATTGAAGCAGTCAATTACACGAAAATTCGGGATCTCGGGACCCCGAACGCCAGCACAGTCATCTCCATGCTGCTCTTTGCAAAAGACAAGCCCTTCCTTAATCCGTGTGTAGTCGACCACTTGAGGGATGGGAAGGAATGATCCATTTGTGGAAGGTCTATCCTCAGATGAATGGTAGAAGTATTGATATAGTCCTGAAAAAGCCGGCCTGAGCCAGAAGAGCGCAGTGCCTTTGGGGACTGGGAAGTCCTGTTCAAGACCATCTTCTAATCGAATGTAGTATAGTTGGTAGTCTGACGTGAGAGTGGTGGGAAAAATCTGCTGGAAAAAATCGCATGCGATGCAATCGACGCCGCCGGACGTTACTAAGGCGCGGCGCGATGTAAAAACATCGTGAGTGCGCGCGATGCTCTGACCATCGTTGATCGCATCCAGGATGTCATGGAAACCCCTGCAAGGACTGCAGAGCGGTATAGAGACTCCAGCCATCTAAGTTAAATAGCTCGCAGGCCTACACTCTAAGATGGTAGTGACTGAGCGGGTCTCTTTCCGCTACAGGGTGTTAGTTAATCTTTGTTTAATGCTGTGAGGATAGGAGAGGGCGGTTTTGTTGTTTCTTTTCTATCAGGCATTATTATTTTGTAAAGACGCATGTTTATTTAACGAAGGATTATAGAGGCTGTGTAGAGGCTGTGCTGTGCGTTTCGGAATAAAATGTTCTTCCTGGCTCAGCACTCTGCCTTGTCACCCATGCAGATGAAAGAAAACAGGGGTCCTCATGCACAATTTCTATAGGGTGAGCGACCTGATATTATAGCCAGTTATTATGCCAGATCCTTGTATCCAGGGCTGAAACTGCCACTGATGCAATCCCCTGTAGAAACGAGGCTGTGTAGTCCCCACTTGAAATCTCACCAACAGGACGAAATACGTCCTCTTTTGTCTACCCACCGAGCAGCCCTCCCTCTATGTGATACTACACGGCGGCCAAGCCTCCAATCTACAAAATGAGCTCGGTAAAATGGAGCCCCGTATACGAACGACACGTCTACGAAGACACAGTGGTCACCCTCCATCATCTCTGTGCTGCCTGCTCAAGGTTTCAACGAGAGTCGACCCTCTTGCGACGCTTGTCCCATAGAGAGCAGCTACGACTCCACACCAAAGAGACGTTCAAACTGTGCTCGGTAAAGGAACTAAAAGCCGGGTATCTCGGCCGCTGCCATCTCTGTGCTTTGCTATGGACTCACGCTGGGGGTTACCGCTTTGATCCGGACAAGGGATTCATCAAAGAGCCAGACATCACTGTGTGTCTGGAGGCGAGAGACTATGAAATGGAGTATGCCCTGGAGTATCCCACCTCGGTTCTCCAGAAGTGGTGGAACGATCTAGTTCCACCTTTCATGTACGTGTTTGCTCTCTGCTCAAGTCCGGGATGACTGACGGATTATAGAACGGAACTCGGAGTGGTCGTTGTGACGATATCCAAAGTCTATTCTACCAAGAATCCTTCTTCTGATATTGATAACAAGATGCATGAGTTATACATCTATCCATCTTCGAGCAAGGGAACTACCTAAAGAAGGTAACTCTGTGCTTGCTGACCTTGCTTCCAGATCGGAACTTGAACTCGGCAACCTTCCGAAAAGGGAACGAACCCGTATCCTCCAAAAACGACATGAAATTGGCCCAGATCGAGTCATGGTATCTCCAGTGTTGCAAGGACCACCCCAAGTGCACCACGTATCCCGGCATGGTCACGCAAGGCAGCCAGTTACCATCCCGTCTTCTAGACCTTCAAGGGGGCAAGATCAAACTAGAATGCAACGTCGAGAGTCTGTGTCAACTGCAATACACCACTCTGAGCCATATGTGGGGTCCCGATCCCAACGCATGTCTTCAGTTAACTCAGGCTCGGCTTCATGAGTTCCAGTCTGATATCCCTTCGTCTCTTCTCCCGACGAAATATCTCGAAGCGATCCGTATTACGAAGGCTCTCGGTTTCCGATATATCTGGATTGATTCGCTCTGTATTATCCAAGACTCGGACGAGGATTGGAAGAAAGAGGCTTTGAAGATGGCTGCCGTATACGGACGAACTGCCCTCAACATCTCATATGTGTATCCACCATCTAACAGCCCAAGCCAGCAACATCTACGAGACCCTAGAATAATAGTTCCATGTGAGCTACCCATGGAGCATCTAAGAACAAGCGGCAACAGATGTTCAGACTCGGCCCCTCTGGTCATCCAGAGTGCTCCAGGCTTTGTCAACAAGTTCTGGTCTCCCACCACATACAAGCACGTCTGGCCTCTGTTGAGCAGGGCTTGGGTGTTTCAAGAACGGCTCCTCTGCTCTCGAAACATCTACTACGGACAAGACCGGCTTCTATGGGAGTGCTGTGAAGGGCTCGAGGATGAATTCTCGGGTCGTCTGATGGACTCTCCTCGCTCCAAAAGTCGGTTTCACTCTGTGTTTGCCGGTATACAGGGCAGCTCTCGAGGCCGAGAGCACGACGAAAGCTTCAAGGGGCAATGGAGTCTCTTAGTCGAAGAGTATCGACTGGCGAATCTGACGTTTGAGAAGGATCGCGTCATTGCTTTTGCTGGGATCGTCAAGGCTGTTCAGTCGCAGACCAAGTTCACGTACCTGGCAGGCATCTGGAAAGAATTTGCCGAGCTTGATCTTCTATGGGTGTTTCATCCTCCTTCTCCTCTGGGAGACTTTTATGCCAGAAGGAATGAGATGAGAAAGCATGCTCCGTCTTGGTCGTGGTTTTCAGTTCCCACACGTCTTCAGTCAGCATCTACGAACAGCGACACGGTTGACTTTCGCATCCGCGCCGAGATATACAACCGTTCAAATCATACTATCTACAAGGCCCGGATCGTCTCTTTCCATCACCCCAAGCTTGCCTCCAGCCCCGAGGCTCTGTTGCACAACTTAGGGGGCATAAGCATCACACTCAAAACAAGAAAGATACCGAGCATTCTAGCATGGGATGGGCCAGTTCTTCGACTCCTCCCACATGGGAAACAGGCCCTTGGCGGGAAAAAGTATCTCGAGCCCAAGAATGCCATGAAATATGTCCACGACGACGTGTCCCTGCTACCGGGCTCTGCAGTCCCCAGCGGGGCATGCATGACCCTGACGGCGTTTGAGGCGTGGGTTTTTAGAGGGAAAGCAGATCATCGATACGATACCTATGTTCCGTCCGGAGACGAAATTTCTACTTCTTGGCAGTGTGCAGGTTTGGTGGTGGTCCCAGCAGGGAAGAATGCAAGTGGCCAAGATTCGTGGGAACGTATCGGGGCGTTTGTGTTTGAGAATGCCGTGGATGGATTTGGAGTGGCTGAGATTCCATTTCCTATGGACGTGGAGGAAGAAGAGGTTTGCCTTGTCTAGATGTAAACACATTGTCCTCGAACTATAGAGGAGAAGAGATGGAAACTTGACTAAGTGATCTCCTAGTTCGAAAGAATCGGGGCCTTGGCTAGCCCTGTGTTGGTTTTCTCAGTAAACAAGACGTAGCACGGGCACAGGTGAAGCCGTCAAGTCTCAATTGTTAGTGGTTTCTCAGAATCTAGCTCTTGATACTATATCAGCTATGTATTCGGATGTTTTGTGTCCGCAAGTCGTGTTTAACCTTTCTAGCCCCCCGACTGTACATCAAGGACCTGTTCTGGGGTTAGTATCGAACCATTCGAGGGGCAACTGTATACATGTAGTTGGTTTAATAGCTTGTAAAGATCTTATAACCTAAAATACTTCAAATAAAGTACGCCTCGCTTTGATCAAGGGTCTCAAGATCCTGATGAATAGTACATACTATATGGATCCTCAGGGGTGACAGAGCGAAGCAACTGCACCTGCTGCAACTTCGACCTCACAAAACTTGCAGCATCCGAACTTGGCCCTGAAACATCTTGATGAAAGCTCAGTATTTCAGCCCAAAGATCTGCCGCCATGGTCAACTCCCAGTCTCCCCCATCACCCATCAGACGCTTCTTCTCAGCGTGCCGCATATGCGACTCAGCTAACTCAGTAAGCGCTCTCATCGTCTCCGAATGTCGCCTTCCCCACCACTCTGTATATGTCGTGATGATGTACTCGAATATCTTATTTGCAGTTGAGAATCGAGATCGCTCGATGCATACTCTTCCAATGTTTAACCGGACTGCAAAGGTTGCGGGATGCATCTCGTGTAAATACTTCTTGTGACCGGAGAACGCCCTCCTGAAGTTTTGCTCCGCCTGATCCACGTCGTTTTTCCGAAGATATATCTCGCCGACATCATTCAAGATTCGAAAGTATATTTGTGCCATTGCCTTGTTGCCACCCTCAACGCCATGATCGTTCAAAGCGCCTGGAGATGTTCGTTGAGAAAAGTGTGCAGCAGCCTCGAGCAAGGTCTGCAGTGCTTCATCCAACCTCCCGAGCATCAGAAAAGCTCGCCCTTTGTTGTACTGGGTCGCCATGAGAGAATCATCGTCTCTGGGCACGATTTGTAGACGCCTTAGATACGACCGGTTATAAGCTGGAAGGGCGAGGTCGTACTGTCGTCGAGCATGATGGATCAAGCCAAGATTGTTTTCGATCCCGGCCACCATTTCAAGGGTGAATTCATCAGGCTCATCCTCCCTGCTGATAACATTCAGAATTCTCTCATAGAGCCGGGACGCTTCATCATAGCGTCCGAGATGGCGAAAAAGGTTTCCAAACTGTTCAAGTTCCAGTAAGTCCAAACTGGAACCAGCCCTGCCTTGCTCCATGTAGATCTTGCATTGGTCGGCGTGAGGCTCCAGTCGTTGCACGATCTCTAGAAAGTCCTTGTCCGTAGATCGTGGAACTTTGGCAGCGACTAAGGATATTGCAGTTCTCACATATTCCTCCTCGTTCTCTTTTGCCTTCCACCTCGCAAATTCGTGGATTGCAGGATGGATTTCGTAAGCCTGGTCTTCATTCCTCCCATGTGACTTAGCTTCAACAAAGGACAAGTTACGCATGCTAGCGTAATAGCCATGGAAGCATTTAGACGATCCTATTTCACGGAGCCACGCTGGAAGGTCGTCATCAGTGGCGTTCAAGCAGAGATCGGCCCACAAGTCCCTGTGATCGAGATATCCAAACAGCATCAGGAGTTTTGCTGCCGCCGTATTGGTCTTCTCAAGCTCCTCGAAGCTAAGCTCCAAGGACCGTAGAAGTGCCATGTTGGTAGGGTACTCATGGTAAAGTTGATGTGCTCTCCACTTCTCGACGTATTGTCTCACGCTGAGATTATAGGAAGATATGACAGATGTTGCAAGTCGCAGCGAGAGAGGGTGACAATTCAACATCCTTGCGAGTTCAAGCACATCTAAAGGCTTTGTCAGTATTTTTACTATGAGCTGAACCAGTTGAAGTGAGAAGTAGCTCATACCGTTTCCCCCGGATCTAAACCTTTCGTCAACCTCCCGGTCAAGGAGATTAACTGCATCCACCTCGGGCAGCCCTCTGATTTCTATTCTTCCATGGTACCAGCTCGCCACATCTGTGCTTCGTGTGGTGAGAATAATGGACCCCCAAGGTAATCCATCCAGATAGCTCCGAATATGCTGTTGCAGGGATGAATCACCCGGTATGCCGTCGACGACAAGGAGCCACCGAGCATGCATCGTGTTTTTCAGCTCTGTGAAGAACGAGCGAATGAGCATGGAACGCTGTTCATCGTAGCTCTCACTGCCCTCCGATATTGTAGCCTCAGGGTTGTCGCCAACCTTAAGAACGCTGAGGATGCTCTGTTCAAAGGCCTCTTTAGTCGCCCCCGCGATCCAGAAGATGCCATAGCCGGGATACTTCTCCCGCTGCTGTTTCACAAATTCGGACACCAGCTGTGACTTGCCAACGCCAGCAATGCCCCAGAGTGTAACCACGGACTTTTGTGACATCTTCTCTGGACAGAAACCGACCCATTCTTCCAACTTTGAGAGCTCAGCTTCTCGGCCCACGAATGAGCATTTCTCCGGCAGGGAGAGTCTCAAGCCAGTATCAATGTCTGAAGAGATGACAAATTGCGATGCTGCACCACTTAGTTAGCTTGGACATGCGTGGACAAGTCAAGTTCCCATGTTAGTAGGTATGATGCTGCCGGCACATCCAGCAACTTGTACCTATGCGAACCTTTACGTACCGGATTCAGTCCGCTTCCGTGGACCAAGCCTGATCAACATTTCTTTGGCGTATGCTGCCGCAGCCGCAGCAGCGTAACGGTGCCATTCATCGTTCTTGTGGGAGTCAGCGAAATCACTGATACCTCGGACCACAGCGACTGGCAGCCTCGTTGTCATTCCAGCTGCTTCCATCTCGATAGCAATCCCGTCGTATTTGTCCCTTAGTTCGTCTCTCTTTTTCTTGGATTTAATCACCCCGTTCCCAGAGAGGATGGTGCCGTAATGTGCAATTGGCCCATCGCGCGCATTCGAAGTCAATGACTCGCTGTTAGCTAAGACATGGCCTGGTCTCTTGAATTCCGCTGCCCTCCACAAAATATCCAAGTGGCGTGTGAAGCTAGACTCTGGACGACTTTCATGGACTTGAATGCTGGCGATGGCAGACCGCAAAAGGGCGTGCGTCGAGTTTTGCCACTGTTTGAGTCGAACTCCGTCTTCCTCAACCTTGGCAAGGTCATAGCCGATAACCCCGGGGTTGTCGCTGTTGGGAATGGCAACTGCAACGTCTCCGAGACGAATGTCCCGCTTTGGGGACGGGATGCCTGCTGCGATGCCAACTAGGATGCCTGCTTCGAGATTGGGAAAGTCTCTCAAGGCTTCTGAGACCATACTTCCTGACACACCTATCCCAACTTCGCCAGCAGGATATCCGGCGATAGCCACATTGTGTGAGCCGATTTTGCCAAGGGTGTAGAGCACGGTCTGGCCGGCCGAACGTTCTGGGATCCCATCGTGAATCTCATCTAGCATAAGACATGCCGCCTTCTGCTCAATCACTAATGGAGAGAAAATTATAATGGTGTAGTCCTCGAGTTTAGGTGTGTTGGTCATGCCGATCCGATCACGTGGGGGGTTGAGGCTATAGAGGCAAGAGGCGACGGTAGAAAGAAGCTTGTCAACAAGCGGTTGATCAGTTGGTTGGCGTTCATTGAGCGATACTCGGCTAGAGAGGTATAAGGAATTGGATTATCATAACAAGCCGAATGCTGAGCCAGAGCCCTGTTGAGAGACTTGGTAAAATAACGTGTTTTGGTCAAGGCAGCCTGCCAGGCTTTCGTCAGCTTGAGATGCAGCCTCATGCAGGTGACCCCATGGCTTACGTTGGGTATGAACCCCGCTTTCGTTCCTCACGCACTTCACATTCGACTGGACCGAGTTGTGGAGGATCAAGGACAGCAACTCCGAGACACAGGGTTTCTTGAAAAAGTACCAGGACCAAATGGATCCCTCTGGTGGTACACTAGAGTGGACACCAGGAACTGACCATCGCCGCAGTCCCCCCTCTCCCAGGCCCAGATCAGCCCATCCCAGTTCCCGAGCGCCCTCGGTAGCATCTTCCTATGGCAGCATCGACAGCGGCGTATCACATCCGCCAAGAGCAGGAAGGAAACGGAAAAGGCGAGTCGACATCACATGGAGCGAATTCGACGACTTTAGCAAGGATGGTGACGAATCCAAGGCTCGGAAGCGGGCGCGGGAGGAAGAGGCAGATGTCAAAAAATTCTCCTGTCCATTCTACAAACGCAACCCGCAAGAGTTCAAACAGTCCCGAACATGCGTAGGTCCTGGATGGACCAGCGTTCTTCGAGTCAAGTAAGTCCAAGCGATAAAGTTTACAAGCACAGCTGCAAAGGTACTGATAATCCACTCCTTCCAGGGAACATATCTTCCGCAGACACGGGTGTCCAAAGTTTCAATGTCATCGATGTTACGACGAGTTTACGACCGAGACTGCATTACACGACCATCAACGAGCGGATAACCCATGTGAGAAGAAATCTGTTTCGGACAGGATTAACACCCAACAAGAGAAGCAACTGAGAAGTCGAAAACTGTATCAAAAGTCTTTAGATGAGGAAGAGAAATGGAATGCAGTGTACAAAATCATCTTTCCCGACGACGGAGTAATCCCAAGTCCTTGTACGCAATATCTACCCAGTCTTCAACATCATATATTAACATATTAGCGAACCAAGTGATGCTAATCTTGTTTTAGATTTCGACCCCGATTATGCCGTCTATTGTCCAAAACTATCGACGACAGAAGTGGAAGAAGTCGCTGTAGATTCTGAGGTCGCTCTAAATTCTGAAGTCCTACAGTGGCTTCAAAGCCCTGTTCCAGGTGTATGGGGAAAGTGGCTTCCAGACATGTATGAGGATTGTGAGATGGCATCAAAGGGGCTCGAAGAGTGGCTTCCAGACACACATGAAGATTGTGGGATAGGATCAAAGGGGCTCGAAGGGTGGTTTTCAGACACGTTTGAGCATTATGAGGAGGAATATGGCAAAAGGCCCAGAACCAAGTGACACCCAAATTCCCCGCCTGAGTCATAGTGGGCAAAACGGGCACTTGATGAAACTATACTCGTAGATTAACTGAGCCTATACCATGAATAGATATACTTTTTGCTTTATTCGAATTATAAAATGCCTACTCTTAAGGGAAGAAAGAATAAGACCTAGCCTTGATATCTCATACAAGGAGCACAACACCTTGTAGAGGACCTTTTAAGAAGTCAAGCGGCTTATTACCCAAGACACTTTAGATGCCTTGTATCCTCCGTTTCCATCTATTCGACCGCGTGGGGGATTAAGATGCGCACCTATCAGCAGAGGACGCATGTATGACGTCGTATTGAATTCTTTCGCTTCCACGGATGACTGCTCTTTCAAGGATGCGACCAGCCAGCAAGTTCAACATTCGATTCTTGAAACCCGAAAACTGAAAATCACTCGTATTTAGCCATGTTTTCTCCCAGGTTCAACTCTCAAGACTATCATGTCATCATGGGCATATTGCCACCGGAGAATCATAGAATCGCATGACGCTCCCGGTGCTTCGGCCCGAGGTAGAGATGCTCGGTCCATGATAACCCGAAGTTCACGTCACACAAGAAACAATCAAAAGACGCATATCGAGTAGAATAATTTTTAATAGCAATGAACTCTCAAAGAGGAGTTATCGGGCACAATCAAGTAGAATCATCAAGGTTCATGTCATTAAAATCTGCTATAGACTTGCGCCGGGCCTTTAATCAAATGCGCCAAACTTGGGTACCGACACCTTTTTGAACCAGAAAGCATCTACCGGCAGGTGTAACCTCCGTCAATAACGATATCAGCACCAGTAGTATAAGTGCTAGCATCGCTGACAAGGTAGACGTAGGCGCCCTTGAGCTCCTTGGCATCTCCGTTGCGGCCCATGGGGATCATGCTCCTCCACAGCTCCTGTGTCTCCGTGTCGATAAAGTCAGACAGACCGGTGTCGATGTAACCGGGGGAGATGCTGTTGACGCGGGCAAAGTCGCGCCACTCGTTGGCAAGGGACTTGGCCATGTGGATGCAGCCAGCCTTGGCTACGTTGTACGACGTCTGCTCCTGGGGGAAGTTGGCGATGTGGCCGGACATGGAGGCTGTGATGACGAAGGAACCGTGGCCCTGCTTCTTGAAGTGGGTGCCGACGGCCTTGGCGCAGTAGGCAGTACCGTTGAGGTCGACTTGGATAACGTGGTCCCATTCCGAGGCGGAGCTGTCAATGACACCGGCGTTGGCGGTAGCACCGGCGCTGCAATCATTAGCGATGAAGAAAAGACAGGTGAAAAATGGACTCACTTGGCGATGAAAGCATCAATCTTGCCAAAGTCGGCAACAACCTGGTTCACAAACTTCTCAACGTCGTCATAGTTTGTGGTGTTGAGGTGATAAGCCTGAGCCTTGACACCATAATCAGAGACAAGCTCCTGGACGTTCTTCTCGGCGCCCTCCTTGCGGGAAGAGTAAGTGATGGCGACGTTGGCGCCCATCTCGGCACAGCCGCGGGCAGCCTCAATGCCCATGCCGCGGGGTCCGGACGCGCCAGTGACGACGACGACCTTGCCCTTGAGGCTGAAGAGGTCAGTGAGACGGGAAGCTTGGGGGATTTGCTGGACCATGGTGGCTGATGTTGAGTGAATTGGCTTTTTTTCGAGAAGTATGGGAAGATCGGCAGAGGGGTTAGAATGGAGGGGGAAAAAAGAATCAGAAGGATTAGATCGCCAGGAGCAAAAAGACTATTTGTATTTCCCAGGCGCGGGACATTTGAGCCTGAGAGGGAGGAAAGCAAGCAAGCAACCACCCCCAAACACCGGGTCCAGTGATGTCATGACACCTCAGGTCCAATAGCAATGACATGGCTGATAAACCCCTCCAACCAATACTTCATGCCAAGCGTTTTGCGGCCATCCCAGCCATTGATTGAACAGTTTCTGCGAGCGGCCGATGGAAGCGACCCACGCGGAATGGAGGATTTCCTCTCTTTTCTCAAGACGTTTTCAGGGATACGGCATGGCAAAGATGCATCCTGCAAGCCAACCCCTCCTGTACCGCGCAAGCAACATGATACAAGAGGCGTCGTGCAGTTGCCGACGACGCCGGGTGGAACGCATGAACCCATGTCGGCTCACACCGAACTACAGGGGTTGTAAGGGAACTGTTTGCCTGCTTTCTCAGGCCAATTGGTTCTGGTAACGAACACGTACCGAGAGAGAGGCGGGGAGAGTTGCATCGGATTCTTACAGTACAGTACATGGCTCGGTTGCGGCTTTTCTCTCCCCGTCCCGTCGTCACACACAGACACACACTCTTCCCATGCAATGCAATTCAACTGTTTATCACTCATATTCTTCCCATTTTCACCACACCCGCCGTAACCCCACCTTGTTGGATAAAAACATCCATCGTCATCCTCTCGTCTTCCTTGCTCTCTCAAGAAAAAAAGCCCCCGCAAAACCGCCGGGTTCACCACCCAACAACCCCGTTGGTTGGGTTAATCCGGAAAGGTGACCCGTTTGGTTTAGTTCAAGTCGACGTGTCAATATGAAGTGAGGGGGAATTGCTGACGGGGTCGGCCTCAGCGAAAAAAGATGCTGTGCATTGGCGGCCGCTATTGTTCAGATATGCTTTGTTCGCGTCGTGCTAAGCTGTGAGTAATTGCTTATCGGTGCATGATAAATCCCCTTGTCGGCCCGGTAAGTCGCATTGTTCGCGTTTGGACGCGCTCATCTTTGCTGTTTGTGTTTCTTATCGATTGCATCGCGACTCAACCAACATCTAGATTAGATCATCAACCAGCACAAGGTTTGGTAACATTGAATAACCTTCATAGTTTTAGTCATTTCTCAACTATTTCTTTGTCATTTAAATACAGGGTATAGTAAGATTCTCGTAACCTTAGTCAACTGACAGAACCCTATCTTGACGTCGCGAAAGGGTGTGAGAGATTTGGTCTTGGTGAGACTCATGTTGCATTGAAACCAAGGCTAATAAATAAATCAGCACCTTGGGTCAACTGCAGTTGTTCTCCCGTCGCCATTGTCGAAGCAGCCTGTTCCCGCTTAGATCAAGTATCGGAAATCCCTCTTCATCCGCAGAGCCTCGTCAGGGTTATCCATAACCTCCACAGCAGCAGTCTGTGCAGCCACATCACGTCTCGTCTCCCAAGCCGACTCTCCAGCATCCAACTTCTTGTTCAAGTCGACAAGGATCATGCGGAAGATCCAGCAGCCGACAATAGTGACACCAAACATGGACAGAACAATTCCGTAGCTCTTACGGAAGCCATTCTCGGGAAGAGCCCACACGTAAGAACCAGCCACGTTGCCCAGCTGACTGAAGGCGTTGATCATGGCGATGGCCACGGCACGCTTGGCCGGAGGTCGGGGGAATGAGGAACTGATCCACGAATAAAAGACGATGAAACCGGCGTATGAGCTGGCTTGCAGGAAAAGGGCAACGTAACGGGCAGCCACGTTGAGGGTGGACATGCTGATAACGAAACCAACAATACCCACGCAAATAGGTCCCACGATGTGCCAGAACTAGTCTAGTTGTTAGCTTGTTTACACGACAGCGTTGTTGCGGTACCAACCTTTTCTTCCGTCCTGTCAGAGTGCCAGGCATTAATCAGAGAAACAATGCAAGAGAACACCCAAGGAGGAGAGCTCATGAGCAATGTAGGGACGTATTCGAAACCCAGAGTTCCGGTCAGGGTAGGGAAGAAGGCGTTGAAAGAGAGACCGACAACATATGCGGTAAAAGTGAGCATCATGATGTAGATCTTGACATCCTTGATAGCCAGGTTGAAACCGTAAAAGATACCCTCCTCAGAAGAGTCGGTATCAGCTTCTCCAACGTCCTCAATCATGCGGAGCTGTGCAACCTGTCGTTCCTCCTCGGTGAAGCCTCGAGAGTTGTGGGGAAGATCGGGAAGAATAATAGCTGCAGAAATGGCAACAGCCATTGTGATAGCTCCTTCAATCCAGAATAGCCAACGCCAAGCTGCGTGACCCAAGACTCCCTGCATGTTGGACAAGACACCAGCTCCAATGAGGGCCGAGAAGGCGTTGGAGATGAGGTTACCGCAGAACAGGATAGCGTTGCGAGTAGTCAGCTCCTTGCGTGTGTACCACTTAGAAAGAATCAGAAGAGCACCAGGAAGGAACGCAGCCTCGACAAATCCAAGGAAAAATCGAATGAGAACCATGCCGGTAAAGTTGTGGACGACTCCGGAGAGGGTCGAGACGAGACCCCAGAGAAGCATGGCACAAGCGATGTACAGCGACGGCCGACTAATCCGATTGATGAACATGTTGGAAGGAACCTGCATGAGAATGTATCCAACATAAAGAATACTCAGACATGTTGCGTATTCTGTGTCGTCGAGCTTCAAGTCTGCCTGGAGACCCTTGAGTCGTGCAGCGGCAATGTTGTTGCGATCCAGATAGTTCATGATATAAATCAGAACGAAGAGACTGCATCTCGCATCCAACTTTCTCTTCAACTTCTTCTCAACCTGTTGTCTGTGAATCGAGTCCATCGCGAGGGCGCCTGTCGGATGCGCCTCCTCGGCATTGGACTCGAGACTGGACTTTCCGTCCACATGCTCATCGTGAGGCTTCGACGTGTCAGGCATCGTGACTTTTTCGTGATCGGGAAACTTGGGGAGAGTGAATTGATGCTGAATTGTAGTGTCGTCGGTGTCGGGCTATTCAAACATGCCGCACAAGCACACCCCGATGACAAGAGAAAGATGTCTTCATTTTCCGCTGACAGGAAATCCCCTTCTTTTATCCTAAAACGCTTTTCCGAAGTCGACGGGGCAAAAAGAAATCAAGGCCTGTATGGTTACATCACCAAGCAGGACGTTGAGCCGCCCCAAAAGCTGCCCCCAAAACGTGGAGAATGGGCGGGGATGTTAGCCGCCACTCTAGTGTTCCTCGGAATGCAGTCATTGGTTCTAGAAGAGCCGATAATTTTACCGAAGCAACCTCAATGAAAAATTCAAACGTCACGGTCGACGATAAATGGCTGGGACCGGCAGAAGATGGGTAACCTCCGCAGTGGAGGAGGACCGAAGATCCTCTCCAAATGAGACAGGTCCTCTCAGTGTTGGAGAAGACGATGCGGAGACTCCGCAATATGCTAGTCCGTGCAACCCCGGGGCAGCGTAAAAACAGGCCCGAATAGGGGACGCCTCCGAATATCCTCTCCAATTGCCGGGACCCGGAACGGCCCAGATTTCCTGTTTGGAGAACGTCAAATGACTCGTGGGGATTAGGCAGTAGCATTTCGAAACCTTCTATTCGAGCGGTGAGGTAAAAAGGATATGGAGATCGCTAGGAACCCCTGGTTTACTCAACAGAACTTGAAACAGATTAGATTCTGACAGTTTTGTGGTGTAACCCGAACCTTTGAATGTCGTAGACCGCCGGCGATAACATGTAATCCCCGTGTCACACGCGGATACCATACCGATGAAAGCGGGGAAATAAACGTTCGATTATCCATCTCGAAGGGAGATTAACGTTATACGCTTGGGTCGAGACCTTCGAATATGTAGCCGAGGGGGAATAACATGTCAGGCATATAGACCCCGAGAGTCCGCTCGGAGACGACGTTGCATTACTTAGGTGGGCCAGCTGCCAGTTTTTTATTGTTACATTCCAGAGCTTCTGTGCATATAAGAGCAAGGAACCCCCTTTATGGATCTTGGGGGCTATTACTTGACTGTCCTCACCGAGAGGTTGCCTGTTTGGGCAGAATGAGTAGTCTCTGGGGGTTCTAATAGGTTATAACATCCAGATGATAGCTCAGGTAATTTCCCCAGAGAAATAGAGTTATGAACTCCCCGGCTGGGTCGTAGAACCAACGGAGGGGAGTATGTCTTGCATGCTGTAGCGTTTCCCGAGGGTCTCAGCGCCAGTGTCACCAGTAGTCGTCGGCAACCAAGTCAGGGAAGGACAGAAGCTCATGAGTGCGTTCCATTGGCTAAATGGGTTGCTGCTCACAACTCGACCCGGCTGGCCGGGGAGCATACACACATCGGATAACAAACAACCTGAGGCTTAGATGGCGCGCCATATGACGGACAGAAGCTACCCCAAACCTACGGAAGACGCAAGCTGCCCCCCCATTTCCGGGGATGTATTCTCCTCTTGGAGTCTGCGCCGCTAGGTCGAGGCGGGGTTGTGTTTTAAGCTTATACGGATATGTCTTCAGGATGACCTTCCCTGTACATCCGTTCGGGCTCGGGAGGATCTCTACTTTCCGTCATGACGTTTGTAATCGTGCTGGTTCTAACCCTGGCCCCAGGAATTTTATCTTTTTCTAGCCCTGTGACTTCTATCTTCATCGGATTTTCAACAAACAACTTGAGAAACCACCCATCCATCACGTTATTAGCAAAGACTTCCGACATACCTCTCGCTTAAACCAGATTAAAGTCTCTGAAACACAGGCTGCACCTTAGCTCCATCCATAACCAATAATGATGTCTCCGTTTCGTGTGTTCTCAGGGCGTAGGGCGTAGGGTGTAGGTATAGGGCGCGAAAGTTGCCTTTCTCGGCACCAGACCGGAGCCGCTCCGTGAGATCTCTGCCGAGGTAAAATGTGGGGGTTAAGATAATACATGGCAGTTAATGCCAATGATGACCACATAATTGCGGCAGACATAACTATGCCGTTACGTAGCTGTGCTAGGACATCTCCCATACTTGAGACTGTGGGGTGGTTTGGACCGATCCACTGGCTCTGCAGCTCAGTCTGCTCCACCTGTCATAGGTAAGTAATCATGGAACGACCTACCAATGTTGCCGGTTGCCGGGCAGCCTTCTCCATTCGTGACGCCAATTCTCCGAGCTCGCCAGCATGGGGAGACATTTCCGCGATAGGGGAACTCTGAGCACGTGATGCTATTTCAGTTACGGGTATTAAGTTTTAATGCCGTCGTGTATTCATCACTATATCATTTACTGTTATTACCGACGGCCTCTCTTGAACTCGTCATTGCTAATAATAATCACGCCCCCCAAAATCTCGCCCAAGCCCGGACAAAGATATTCTTCTTCTTCAACGCCTCCCTGTCGCCCTCTTGACCAAGCCCCTCCTCCCAGAATCGGCATTCCTCATCAATGGCTTGCTTCTGCCCGTCGGCATAGATATCGACAGAAGCAGCGTTGACCATACGGGTACCTTTGAGAATCTTCCAAAACACAAACATGAATGTGAACCACGCCAGACCAAAGTAGCTAGTAACGAACCCCTTGGTCGACCATGGCTTGAAAATATCGAATCCGATAAAGATGGTGGTTAGGGAGCCAATGAGGATGGACACATAAGGTGACCAAGACGCGCAGGGGACGGTATAGGGGAACACAATGCCTGGCTGTGGCTGTGCTACGGAGCGTCTGAAGAGTGACTTTTTGAAGTTGTTCTCACCCTGACGAACAATCCCCTGTGCCTTGAGAGCGCGGCACCAGCCGAGGAAAACCCACGACATGGCTGTGGCGTTGACGACAAGCGCGACAGTAGTAAGCTCCACGAACCAAGAGAAGACCTCGCCTGCGCTATTGGACGCGACGAGGAAGGACAGCAGCGAGATGAGGGTGACAGCCGTGACACAAACCCACGGCACGCCGCTCTTGCTGCACTTGAGGAAGAGCTTGGGTGCTCGTCCGTCTTGGGCAAGCGAGTAGAGGGTTCGGCTCGAAGAGTAAAGATACGCGTTGCCACAAGACCAACCGGAGAGAAGGATAAGAAAGTTGATGAGCCCGGGCAAGAACCCCTTAATACCCAGGTTCAAAAGACCCAGAACCCAGGGAGATGCCGCTGCGCCAGCCTCGCCGGACTCGATCGCGCCGAGGAGTCGGGAGTCGCGCGAGTTACATAGAATACCGACAGCGAGGATTCCCACGACGTAGAACAGCAGGATACGGGCAGCGATCATCTTGGCAACGCGTGGAATCGTCCTTCGCGGGTTTTGGATCTCGCCGGCCGCAAGGGAGATGATGTCCGGACCTCCAATAGTGAAGACGGCGTACCGGACCGATATGCAGATGCTCAGAAAGATACCGGTGGCCCCTTCAGTGTAGTAGGGATGTGCCATGTCGCCGTTCTTCCAGTTGCGAAACCCGTACGCTTCTCCTGTAGGATTGGCTCCCACCATGGTGAAAAAGGTGGCTAGGATCAAGCCGATCAGTAGAAGGATCTTGGTAGAGCCCATGACGAACTCCGCTTCTCCATACCACCTATACGATGAGATTCTGTTAGCGACTCCAAGTGTAGTCAAGAGCATCTACCTCGCTTACCTGACTGCGACCATGTTCAGAAAGAAGCACACTGCCATAGCCATGGCTATCCACACAGCTGGGTTGATATCGGTGTTCCAGTACTGCATAACGGTAGCGACGGCCGAGTACTCGGTGCACACCAACATGGCACCGGCGTAGAAGTAGGTCCACCCCATGGCGAAGCCCAAGGCGGGATCGACGAAGCGAGCGGCGAGTTCATAGATGGAGCCACGGATTGGGAGCCACGCCAGCATCTCGCTAATGTTGACGCAGGTCGGCCAGATGAATCCGAGGCCGTATATCAGATATCCTATCAACAGAGGGAGCGGGCCGGCCTGAGATAGGACTCCACCGACGCCGACGAAGAGGCCGACTCCAATGCCACCGGCGATAGTCATCAGCTGGACGTGACGTGGGGTCAAGCCGCGACGAGTTTGCAGCGCAGTGATAGGGACATGGTCCGCAGCAAAAGTTGAAACGTTGTCATCGCCGGTATCCTTTTTGAGCGAGGCGGTCATGATGGAAGATGGAGGATTAAAGAAACTAAACTAACAGTCACCTTTGGTGGATGAGGGAGGAGAAGGGGGTGTTTGTCGGGACTATCATGGGAAGCTCAAGGTCCTTATAGGCATGAGGACCGATGTTGAACGGGAGATTGGCAAGACTCATGTTTGTGGAAAGTCTACATGTTGTGCCTTGGCGAGGACTGTTCACCAAGACGACCTAGTAGATAACCTGACTCGATGGTTTGTCCTCCCTACCCCCGCGATCTACAAACCTCGCCTCCACTGTGGAGTAAGAATCTGAGCAATGGGATGTCTCTGTTTAACAGTTCCAAATCCAGGTTAGTGTTATCGTCACCTGCTTATCCCCGATGGAGACATCCCATCCTTGTCATACTCCATATGGCAAGACTAGCGTTACAACACCCGATTCGAGACCGGGGACACATCCGGACGACGGCCGTCAACTTTCAAAGTCCGAAATGGCCGTTATCAAAGGTATAATAGTGAAGAAATGGGTGTCGACCGTGGCAGCATCGGCACCTCCTATCCACGACCAACCCAACTGCTGACTATGAGCAATCCGCACGACAAGGCAAGAGACCGGCTCCTGGCCATCGCCCAGACCCTCCAAAGTCCAGACCCCAACTATGGTCTGCCGGAAGAGTTCATGACGAAGCTCAGGGCGGCCCTCGTCGCCGACCCGTTGCTTCCAAGGGTTGACCCGTCCATCTCCCTCTGGCAAGTACCCCCTCATCCCGGTGTCTCCAACATCCAATCTCCCAGTCTCCCTCGATTTGCCGACTTTGTCATCATCGGCTCTGGAATCACCGGGTGCAGCGTCGCCAAGTCCCTTCTCGAGGATGACTCTCTACACCCTGCAAGCCGTGTCGTGGTCTTGGAGGCGCGCACCCTTACGAGCGGTGCCACTGGTCGTAACGGCGGCCAGCTCGTCTCGCCGGTCGGTCATACGTATGGTACTCTGTGTCGACGATACGGTCAAGACGCGGCAAAAGAAATGTCTCGCTTCAGCCTCATGAGCATTGATCGGGTCATGTCCATGGTCAAAGACCTAGATCCCGAACTCCAGGCTGCCAGCGAGGTTCGCAAAGTCTCTAAAGTCATGGTCTCTGGGGACCAGGAGACTTGGGAAGCCTCAAGGAAGTCACTGGATTCTTTCCGAGATGCGATACCGGAGCATCGAAAGCTTCATTGCGTGACTGAGAAGGAATATCTTGGAGAGGTATGTATCGCCTCTTACGTGGAAGACGAGAGCTGACTGTTGACTCCTTTTTTCAAGTTGAATATCAAGAACGGCTTTGGAGTCATCCAGCATCAAGTGGGTGCAGTCTGGCCATACCGTCTCATCACCGGTATCTTTGAGCGCCTCCTCACCCAACACCCCGACCGCCTGTCGATCGAGACCAATACACCCGCCACCAGGGTACAATTCCTCCCGGACTTAGAGCCGGAATATCCATATGCAATCGAGACACCACGGGGAACTATCCGTAGTAAGCAGGTGATTCATTGCACAAATGCAAACGCTGCACACCTCCTGCGTCCTCTTGCAGGAAGACTGTACCCGTTTCGCGAACCAATGTCAGTGCAGAAGGCTGGTCCATACCTGGAGCACCTCGGCAATCAACGTTCATGGAGTTACCTGGCCAAATCGACGTTGGACCCAGTGACTGGCTTCTTCCGTAGTGGCTTGTACTACCTCCAGCAGCACGGCACCACTGGAGATATCTGGGTTGGCACTGACTACTCCAACTTGTTCGATATCTTGACATCCGACGACACATCAGTTCCAGGTCATGCAGTTGAAGCCCTATTGCGTTTTCTGCCCGAATACTTTGCCAAAGGCTGGCCAACTGGCGAGCTTCCAGAACTAAAGGGGGTGTGGACTGGGCTTCAGGGGCATACATCAGATGGGATACCACTTGTGGGCCGACTAACCAAGGATTTGTCTGGCAGGGATGGCGAGGGTGAATGGTTCGCCGGAGGCTACAACGGATATGGCATGGACAAGGCATGGATGACTGGTGAGGCACTTAGCAGCATGATCACTCGAAACGTTGTCCCGGATTGGTTTCCAAAGGCCTTCCTCATGACCGAGGAGCGGCTTCAACGAGAGGTGACAGTCGAGAAATCCGTATTTAAATGGGTCTCGATTGCCAAGACAGGAGACTGGTGAGAAGAGTAGCTCGCCAACTTGACATTCATTGATACATAAGCGTATGGTTAGAATTATCCCATAAGCGTACTTAACTCCTTCTGTGTGCAAATATCTAGCCAATACACATCCGACTGCCCCTCATCCAGAGCACTCCAGATACTCGAGACGAGCTCCAGCACGTTGGCCACCTTGCGCAGCGGAAGCACAGCCGCATATGCCGACAGCCGGCTCCTGATGAAGCTCCTGGCGCGGGCTACCTCGATAACGCTCTGACCAAGGCCCCGGGCCTGATCATCCACCGCGCCCAGTGACGCGGCGCCATGCGGACCGCGTCGTAGCTCGTTGGATACAGCGACGAAAATGAGGGACTGGATGCTTCGACTCCTGGACTCAAAGGGGATTTCGCGGACGAGGTCCAGTGTGTGCAACGCCAGACAAGTCAGCCACGAGTCCATCTCGTCCTTGCTTGGTATCTTGGATGGGGGCCGCACCAGGAGAATGTGCTCCTTATCCCAGGGACGATACCGCTCTGCGAGGAGATCAGGGAACACGCGGTATATCTGTAACAGTCCAACATATTGATAAGCTTCGTCTATCTTGGCCAGATGCGCCAACGTGGTTTTTGGATCTCCCATGTCTTGCAACCTTGAAGTATCCCATGGTTTGTATTGGAGCAGTCGTTTCTCCAAGATACGAGCCTCTCGGATACGGCTCCTGAAAAAGTCCAGATCCGCCTCCGTGATAAACTTGATGGCCGAGACTCGACGACGGTACTGAAATACTAGTCTCCCAATATCGGTGAGCATCTTGACTGTCTGGTCGGATATTCCAACAAACGGATGCAAGGCAGGCTCGTCGGTCGGCTCTTCCGGTCCGATGAAGGGATCCGGGTCCAGAGTGGTCGACGTGTCAGTAAAATAAGAGAGCAGCATTCCCCAATAGTCGACTGAGGTCTGGAAGAACCTAGCAACATACTTGGAGTCTTCCCCCGCAGCTGTTGCAACCCGGTCACGCACCAACTTCCGTGTCGCCCGGAATCGCTCCTTGGACATGTTTCCAGGATCATGCCAGGTAGCGGTATGGCAAAGAAGAACTGTTGACAAGAGTCCAACCTCTGGACGGTCTGAGGAGCTACTGAGGTCCTCTTCAAGACACTGCAGTGCCAAAAGGCGTTCCTCAGCAGCCGTTGCAGATAGCTCGGGGAATCCACTGGTCAGGCAAGCCGCGGCCATGCTCTGCATTGTGTGGTAGAGGACCCGGGATGACTGCCAAGTCTTTTCAACCACGACGCGCATAAAGTTTGATTGGCTGTCCCAGGCGCAGAATAGTGATATAACTTCTTTGATGAAGAAATCTGAGAGAGCCGTGGGGAGGTTGCTGAGCTCCCTTGGCAGAGTCGAAAACCTTTGTATCATCTGCCCCGAGTCCTCATTGATATAACGATTCAGGGTATGCGAACTCGAGCTTGTGTTCTGGACATATTGTTGGGTTTCTGCATCTGACCAATTTTCGCTGGTGGTATGGCTCGTAGACATATCGGCAAAGCCATTGTCTAAGATCAAGGGTTCACCCAAGGTCAGGGGGCAGTCCGTAGGGCTATATCCTTGGAAATCCCATTGAGAGTCTAAAAGCTCGTACCCTGAGCCTAAATATTGTGAGGCGTCTGGTTGCGTTGGGAATGGTAGATAACTGTCGTCTCTAAAGTCTGGAAACATTGAGAGAACGCTCAAACCTGAGGGCCCAGATGTCGCAGTAAACCCTTGATCGTCTAGTACACCCGCAGAGTCCAAAGAACCCTGGTTACCTTTGCTTATCGACGGCTTCTGATCACGGCCTGAGCCAGCAGAGTTCTGATGGAGCTGGTTTTTAGTAGACCATCGGAGGTTGAAGACATATCCAGGACATTGATTCCCAGATTCCTCGCACCGTCTGCATCCGGGCTTTCTTTGATCGCATTTAAGCTATTTGCCACGGTCAGCATCTCGAGGCATCTCGACGCCTACCCCATCGACCGACCTACCCTTTTGGTCTTACATTGTGTGCACCCGTGGCGAGACCTCGTGTGCGTCAGACGATACAGGGTGCTCATGATTAGCAAGGACAGCGGTACGGTTTGATGCTGGCAGCACGAAATCAAGGGCGAAATGGGATAGAGAAGGAGATCATGAAGGTCTGCCGTCGCGATTGAAGGAAGAGGGGGGGATGATGCCTGAGGCACTAAACACCACGATAACGGCTGGCCAGGGGCAAAAGTGGGGGACATGTATCTCGAGGTCAAGGGTTTTATTCTATACAAGTTTTATATACAAGACCTAGTTGACTTTTCTATATCCACTTCTCTCCGAATTACCACAGTAGACTCCTCTGTCACAACTTGCAGTCGCTTAAATGTCATCCTCAAGAGGGCTGTCACCCTGAGCGCTTCCAATGCGGCTCTCAAAGAAGAAACGAAGTCTCTCAACCAGACCGCGATCAGCCATGAAACGGGCAAACTCGGCAGGGTTGGTCTGAGTGTCGTTCCAGAGGCTAGGGAATCCCGACGGAGCAGGAATATCCCGACGGACAGACCACAGACCAGAAGCTTGCTGGAACTCGGGGCTCAGGAGGAAGTTGTGCAACAGCTTGGCTCCCTCAGGATGAGGCGCATCCTTGAGAATAGCAGCAGTCTGAGGCCAGGAGACGTACTTGCCCTTGGTAGGCACAGAGAACGAGATAGGGTCGGCGTTTTGGAAGCTACCGGATGCACCAAAGTAGGCGGCAGAGGTGCTGTTATCGTCGCTGATGAGAGTCAGGGGCGTCTGAGTTCCACGGACCCATCGAGGCTTCTGAGCGAGCAGGCGATCAAACCAAGAAACGCCATACTGTTGCATTCTACGGAAAATACCGAGTTAGCATCTTGCGTCATTCTGTCATCAGATTTGGTAGAGCTTACATGATATAAAAGGCCCACAGGACAGCGTCATCGTCGTTGGGGTAGGTCAACACCAGCTTTTCCTTGAACTCGGGTCGTAGCCAGTCCTCGAACTCGACGGGGGACTTGATGCCGGGGAGCTTCTTGGTGTTCCAGGCGCCTGACCAGAAGAAGACGTAGACGCCATACCAAGCAGCAGTATCGTCCTTGAAGGCGTGCTCAATTTCCTCAAAGCCGACGGGGGCGTAGTTGAGAAGAGCACCCTCTTGAGCCCAGCGAGGGTAGTCGTGGAGGGTTTGGAGGATGACGCTGTCGACGTAGACGGCATCCTTGCCGGCGGCGAGCTGCTGATCGAGGAAGCCATCATGGTACTTGGACAGGTCGACGGTGACATTGAGGGTGATGCCGGGGAATCGATCCTCAAATGCCTTCTTCAAACCATCCTGCTGGTTCTTCTCATCACCACCATGCCAGAGCGTAATGGTGTCACCCTCCTTGAGAGCAGCCTTGTAGATCTCGTCCAGGCTGCGAGTCTCATACTCGGGAGCAGCCTTAAAGCCAAGGACCTGATCGTAGGCCACGGCTTGAGAAGCCAAGAAGGCAAGAGGAAGGAATTGGCGAAGCATTGTTGTGGATGTGAATGCGAAGCTGTGTCTTGGTGATGAGATGAGGGATGAGAAGGAGATGCGACCTACATGATATATAGTTCATCTCAAGACAAGCTTATCCACAAGGTAGCATGGGCCTCAAGCAGGAACAGGAACATCAGACCCACTGAGTGTCTCCAATTGACAAATGGCTGTCTTACCAAGCCACCTGACTTCCGTCATCGAGGCGCATTATTTACTCTAGTATAGCAGAGATAATTCCGGACTGCCGCCCCAAGATCGGCCAAGACGGCAAGGAAGCGGGTATAACCACGAGACTAGCCCCATTCTTGGGGAGATCTGGAGGTGTTGATTGGGTGATGTGGTGTGAGAAGTTGAGTGTTGTTGCTGGGCCTTGTCATAACCGCGCGCGACGATATTATTCATCAGGCATCGGCGTCGGTGCGGGATGGGAGACTGTGCGTCGATTTCATCTTACGAGAAACCCAGTCAGCCATGCCTCCAATCAAAGATTACTATAGAAAACGAGATGGTACGGTGTAGCGAATCCCCTCGACTGACCTAAGGTGCTTTTGGGGTACCGACAGGGATAATAACCAACCACAAGCGGCGAGAAAAAGGATACACCATCAACCACTCTTTCAACACTCTAGATCAAGTACTAGCTTTTCTCTCACTACCTCTTGCCACTAAAAGTTTAATAGACTTCTAGCAATAGGCAGTGAGATCATTATAGTGAGCTAATCGATAGAAGTGCTCTCACAAGGTGGGGAGCAGGCTCCACAAATACCGAAAAAGCACCTTAGGACAGCCAAGGGGATGGGGTCATTTGAAGGAAGAAGCACGACCCGTGTTGGAAAAAGTTTAAATTTTTTCCTTGTTTGTCGTCAGTTCAAGGACCTATGTCGGATGGCCTCGCCGAGTCTCGTATTTCGTTCCGTCATTCGTTCTAATGAGTATCCCTGTCTCATTCTTACAGGCCCTGATTAAGGGATAAACATTTATGCAGGTCCAGCCAGGCATTGTGATCTTCAGCTGATGAAACAGCTATCATTGTTCATTGTTTATTAGTTTCAGCCATGCAACAACATCTCGACCTGCATTGCTCCATCTCCAAGCTTCACGAAGCTCACGTACTTGACGTATCCTTTAACTAACCGTGAGCTGGGCAGGCTCAAGTATCCTGTTCTAAATTTTAGGTGAGTCGTGCACGCATCTCAGCCTTATTTGCCCCAACGATTCTTCATGTACTGACTTCTTGACCATCATAGAGTTCACTTTGTGACTCAGTACCAAAATGTTGCTCCTTTGCATGCTGGTGCCAATTCTAGATCAATGTCCTGATTTCAGATGAACAAGGTGATGCATAGGTGCAAATGGGGGCAAGACGATGACGATGCGATTACAAGGATATCTGGATGGATGTGTCTGCATGGACGCATTTTCTGCACTCCATGGCAATTAACGCTACCAGTCTAACTGGCGATGGCTTCATTTTCAACCCCCCACAAAATCATCCAACCCAGCCCTACAAAAGTATACTCTCGCTTACAGCGCAAAATATGCCTTCTTAAGGCTGAAAATCAAGGTGGCACCTGCAGGTGAGAAAGCTTGCGAATGCCTCGACGTAAGATGGGCGCTTTTTGGTGTCGATATCCATTCACAGGCGACGAAGGCGCTGACCTAATCGTTTTTGGGGGCTACGTACGTGTCGGGTGCTTGTGCGTCGCATGCAGCACCCAATCGTTAAATCGAGGGCCGCGACGTCTGCCTAGAACAGGCTGCATACAAACTCTTCGACTTCATCTTCTTCTTCTCCTCTTTTTCGAATCCTTCGCATCCATCGCATCGTTGTCGCATTCTCTATCGCATCATCGTCGCCATGGCTGAGAAGCGTCGTGACTCCATCGCCGACGATTGGCTGGAGGTCGAGAGCGCTGCCTCCGTCCTGTCGCTTCCGGATGATGATGATCATGACCTGTACCACCACTCGCAACCAACATCTCCTCTCCTCCCACCACAAGCGCATCATTCCCCAGGGTCTTATGAGCCCGAAAACGAGCTAGCCTTTGAGAAATCCACTCTTGACAGCCCGCGCCAACCATCAGAACGATCGCCGACACCCCACAATGAAGCTACTGAAGATAAGCCGTCAGCTTCAATTGACGAGACGTTGCTGGATGATGACACCTACTCCGCAACACCCATCGACTGCCACAAGTCTTGCTGCACAGCGATAACATCACTCGACGATGTCGCAAAGCTCGCCCGCGAACTCGCAGGCGCTCGAGTTTCAACTCTATCGCATCTACAATCCACATGCAAGGGCATCTTGACACAAGCCAAGGATCTGGAGACCATGCTAGGTGCTTACGCCAAGCACTGGGTCGCCCAAGGCTCCAATGCCGATGCCGATGAGATGCCTCTCAGCGCAAGTGTCTGGGATTGGATTTCTAACCTCAGAGATGAGCTTCTCCGTGCTGAAGGCGAAATGCAGCAGCTCAAGCCCACGGAAGTGTCGACAGACTCGACAGACAGTATCCGCCCACCCTTGGAGGCGAAGGATATTCCTCTCACCACAAACATGGCATTGGCTTCTTGTCTAGAGAAACTAGAGGATATGCAAAACACCCTTGCAGACTTTTTGCCAATTTTCAAAGTGTAAGTCCTCATCCCTGCTGCCTAGAGGCGATACAGTGATATTAATGGATTGATAGTGACTTTGACGAATTCCGTACCAAGTGGATGAATTTCCCACTCAAGGAAACCGACAAGGAACCTCAGACGTCTCCATCAAGGGCGCCTCGACGACAACCACCCCATCCAGCTGTTTGCCGCATCCGTCGAGCTCTGTACGATTTGAAGGATCATATCCAGATGATTGTCGTCTTTCTCTCCCAGCTTTGCAACTCACACCCAACAAAAGGCATCATTGACCCTACAGTCACACGATCACTGGTGGATCTTTCCGAGGCTATCACCACCATTCTCACAAACCATGGTTCAGAATGGATCGAGTCAGATACGAGATCGACTCCCCAGGGACTCATCTCATACGCACAGTTCCTAGAACTGGATCCAGACGTTCTCCATGACATCAACGGTCACTTGGACAACTTCAAGGAGGAACTTGATATTGAAAAGAGCGAACGGGTTGCTGCCTTGTATACCCCCGAGATGATCCACAACCACCAGGTTTTCCTCCTGCTTGAAGGTGGACAACTCAACGAGCTCCGGAGCGTGATCGAGTTTCTGTGGTCCATCTTGATCAAGGATACTCAGACGGATGGGAACTGGATTTGAATAAAAATTGAGTATGATACCTATGGATGATTGATGAGGGATATGGGTGGATGGTTGTTATTTGGCAGATCCAGACTTTGTGAGTCACTACGGGCTGGCCACCCACTTTCAGGCTTTTTGTTGAGTATCTTTCCCAGATTTCCTGAGTTAGAAATTCAATACTCCGGAATTATTCACTATCTGGTGTGTTTACAGTTCAGTCGCTGCCTGATTTCGTCCTTCTGGTTGAGTCCTAGGTGTGGCTGGTGATGTGTGGCTGAAAAGCGACGTCAGCCACAAACGCGTCCACCTCACGTCGCGTACCATCAGGGTCTCCAAAGCTGTCAACTCTATCCTTCAGCCACAACCCACGAATAAGATGCCACCTCGAAAAAGGAGTGCGCCTAGCTCTAGCGCTGATGACGAAGTCGTCCCAAAAAGACGATCTCTCCGTCAGGCTGCATCAAAAGGTCGCCAACAGCCGGACGAGCCAGTCCGTGAGGAACCAACTCCCCCCAAGAAGTCAACAGTCAAAGTAGAGGAGAAGAAGCAACCCAAGAAACCCAAGGCCGCCCCCAAGAGTCAAACAACAACCAAGTCTAATGCGCCAAAACCGAAAAAGGAGTCTCAGGAAGAAGATGCACCCAAAACCAAGACCCAGAAGAGCGCTCGCGCCGCGTCAGAGGATTCTGATGTGGACTCAATCCCAGCGACCAATCCTGAGGCTCCCAAACACGACGGCCAGTGGTACTGGCTCATGAAGGCTGAACCAGAGACGCGCATTGTAAATGGCATCGATGTCAAGTTCTCAATAGACGACCTACGAGACAAGGACGAGCCCGAAGGATGGGATGGTAGGTCTTAGTCTTCATCTGTCAATAATGTCACGGCGGCTTACACGATTACAGGTATCAGAAACTACGCGGGTTTGTTTAGATCATGGCAACTTCTAGCTTGGTAATACTGATCCTCTATAGCTCGCAACAACATGAGAAACATGAATGTTGGTGATCTAGCCTTTTTCTATGCAAGCAACTGCAAAGAGCCCGGCATCATGGGCGTCATGGAGATTGTCAAGGAGTTTTCCGAAGACAGTAAGCAGCCCAACACGTTCCACACGCATCTCCCCTAACACTCCGTCTTAGAATCCGCTCGGACACCAGGTGCACCTTACTACGATCCCAAGTCAACCAAGGAGAAGCCCATCTGGGATCTCGTACACGTCGAGTTCCGAAAGAAGTTTGCCGTCCCGATTCATCTCAAGGAACTTCGCGAGCTTGGAAAGTCTGGTGGACCTCTGGAAGCGATGCAGCTGATCAAACAGTCGAGACTCAGCGTGACGAAAGTCAGTGCTGATGAGTGGAACACGCTTTGTGAACTTGCAGACGAGAAGGCAGCTGAGGCTGGGCTAGAACATCAAGGACCTAAATAGGGGCCTAGATGGATTGGTCGTTGTTGTTTTGTTAGTTGGTAATAATCGTCACCTTAATCTCTGTAGGAAACTTGAAGCACCCTCGTATAGATACGATTCATTCAGTCTTGCCTTGCCTTGCCGCATTGCCGACAAAGTTCGGCAAAGGAAAAAAAAGGATGTCAGACATCACCAACATCATGTTCCAACGTGATGCCTTGTTTCCGACCAGGGGGTCTCCAACTTTGAATGTCTGATGCCATGAACAATTTTTTTCTCCCCCTAGCCGAGGCTAGCTCCGACGCCCTGGAAGGGTGCTTAGTCTTGCCTATTTGGGATGCCGACTCCCTTGGAGAGTTTGAGTCTATTCCCGGATTGGATCAAGTGCGGGATTGCCACGAGTGCTTGGCGACTGGAGCTGAGCTCCCCGAGAATATGCGCCGCAACGAACGATGGAGATAGGTTCAGGTGTTGGTTTTGATACCCCGGAATGAAAAAAAACAAGATGCTTACTTCTCCGCCCCCAGATACTGGGACCCCATGTTCTTGTGAGTTGCGCCCTTGCCGACGCTCCCCGAAGTTGGGTTGGTAAATCTAGACCGGGCTTCAGCGCAAGCACCAACGAACAAGACAGGTTGTTTATTTTCCATCCATAATCCATTGCAAAAGCCCTCAACGCAGAGAAAGGAAATAATCACATGTTGGAATGATTGATAGCTAAAAGTCTCTCTACCATTGTCCCATAAAATAGGCATTCCCTCAACGGTGGCGACAATGTTGATCGTCTCCGCCGTGAACCATTCCCCTGGGCTCATCTGATACCCTACACCGCACACCGCGTATCCATGCGGATTCTACGCCGCAAACACCGCAAACGGTTTGCTCCTTCGGCGAACCGTTCCCCGCTTCGATTTCCTCATGGCACATGCCGAGCTCAAGACCCGTCTTGACCGACTTGGGGTTAGCGTCGTGTTGGAAATGTTCATGTCATCATGGCCCTGTTACTGGGCACGGGCAACATTAGGCACTCTTTTCCCGTTTTTGCTTGAGTGTGTGCATGTGTCTAGGCATCGTCTGATGGCCAAGGGGGTCAAGCCAAGACTCAACTCGTTGGACACACTTTTTTTCTTGGAGAAGATGATCCAGAACTTGGGCATCTTACCCCCAATCGCAACTTGACCGAGTCTAGTCGGCCCGCCTTTACTATTCGGTTAGGTCAAGACCCCGCAAACGACTCCGCATCTTGAAATGTTGGTGATGGTTAGGAACTCCTTGGGGGGCAGTTTTCTAGAATAGGCAATCGCAAGCACCCAGGGACATGGGTTGTCCTTAATTTCCCTGGCTTTTTCCGTTTGAAGGGGACGTCACACGACGATCAAAGGGCGGAATCTGGGGTCCCCAGATGTCAATAGTTGGGTCACAGTTGGGGCGATGTCTACCGAGTCAAGATACGAGTCATTCACCCCCGTGGGTAAAAAAAAAAGTTGTTATAATAACTCGGGTTTCCACCTCGTTTTTCGCTTTCCTTTCTTGTTTTCCCCATACCATACCCACTCTTGTCGATCAATTCTCTCTACTTCGCAAGATCTTTGACAATCATGGCGGATACCAGAGACAAGTCTCTCGGCGAAGAGAAGATTGAGGCTCAGCAGGTTGAAGCTGCTCAGGATGCGCAGCTCGGTCATCTTGCTGATCAGGAGGATCACGAAACTGGCATCTGGAAGTCTTTTGTCAAGTATCCTTGGGCTTCTGCTTGGTGCATCTACGCTTGTTGGTGTATTATCCTTGTCAGTTTCGATCTTCAGGCTGCTGGTAGTGTCATCGGTATTCCTCAGTTCCGAAAGGACTTTGGATTCAAGTTTGGTGATGATTATGTGATTCCGGCTGGGTGGCAATCTGCTTTCAGCGGTGCTCCCGTTGCTACGTATGTATTTGACAACTTGAGTTATCTGTTCTGTTACTGACACTTTTTATCCAGTGCCGTCATCTCTTCCCTCATCTCGGCCGAACTCGCAGACTGGGTTGGTCGAAAGAACGTCCTCGCCGGTGCCCTCGTCATCTCGTTTATCGCCGTTGCCGTCGAGTTTATCGCTACAACGAACTTGGTCTTCTTTATCGGAAAGTTGATCAATGGTTTCATGATTGGTGCTGTTGCCACCACAATGATCAGCTACATCGGAGAGGTAGGATAATTCTGGATATTTCAGGTTGAATAACCCAGCTCACACTTTGAAGGTCACCCCTCTGGCTCTTCGTGGAGTCTTTACTTGCTGCGTTGGTGTTGCTTATGGTATTGGCCCTCTGGTTGCCTTTATCGTCATCAACTATACTGGAGAGGTCGAGAGTCGCTGGGCTTACCGAACTGTCTTCTGCTGCCAGTTTGGTTTCGCCGGTGTTGCCACCCTTCTCCTCCCTTTCATGCCTGAGTAAGTTTACCAACCTATAAAAACCCGTTGAGCCAATCTAACAACCTTATTCCAGGTCCCCATGGTGGCTCATCTCCAAGGGAAAGCGTGATCGCGCCATTCGAAGTCTTCGCAAGCTCGGCCACGACGGCGAAGCCGGCCACAAGAAGCTCGCTCTCATTGAGCTCACACTCGATCAAGTACGACAGGAAACCGAGGGCGTTACTTACATGGAATGTCTGCGAAAGTCAAACCTGCGCCGCACCATCATCAGCATCATGCCCCTTTGCATTCAGGCCTTCTCCGGTATCGCTTTCGTGGCTGGTTACTTTACCTACTATCTCCAGCTTGCGGGTTACTCTACTACCAAGAGTTACCAAATTCAGATTGCTCAGCCTGTGCTTTCTATCGTCGGCAACCTCATGGCCGCTGCCATGGTTGACAAGGTCGGTCGACGTGCTCTTACCTTCTGGGGTCTGGTGATTCTCACCATCTTCCTCCTCATCACTGGCGGTCTCGGTCTGGGTTCCTCGCAGCCTGCCATTACTGGAACCGTTGCTTTTATCCTCATCTACAGCTGGTGGTACAACGTTTCGATCGGATCAACAGCCTTCTCCCTTCTCTGCGAGGTTTCTACCTCCCGTCTTCGCGTCAAGACCATCGCCATCGGATACGCCGTGCAAAACTGCATCAACGTCATGTGGCAATTCGTCATCCCCTTCATGTTCAACCCCGACCAGGGTAATCTCGGCGCCAAGGTTGCCTTCATCTTTGGCGGTCTTTGCCTCTTCTCGCTCGCCTATCTCTGGTATTGTCAGCCCGAGACTGCTGGACGATCGTACCAGGAGCTTGATGAGATGTTTGCCAAGGGTGTTCCTGCGAGGAAGTTCAAGTCGTATAAGACTGAAGCTGAGATTCAGAATGAGGCTGCTGCTCAGGGACTTGATAAGGAGCAGATGTAGAGGGTGGATTATGATTTGAAGCGGAAGCGCCTTGGGCGCCTATGACGGGTGAAAGGCCCATGGCATGATAGTTTACAGAAGCCACGAATAATGCTTATTCACCAGTGATAATGTTCCATGAAGATTCCTATGCCCTTGTCTATGTTTTCCGTGTGTGGCGCGTTGTGGGCAATTGCCTTGGAAGGCGGACTGGTATCCAGGCTTGAGAGCATTACGGCACGGCACGGCTCGCCGTTCAATGCCATTATCGAAGAAGCCAGGAACAGCATGCTACTGAGTAGCATCCTCCTGCTCCTCTTATCTTGATTGGCGGCAATATCCGCAAGACAACCTCCGCTTAGCTCATTCTTACGCGCCTATTCTTAGCTTCCCCGGTACCTAGTCCAGATGACTCTCAAATCGATCGAGATAATTGGGCAACATCGTTCCTCGATCAACCCTCTTGAATCGTTGCTAGAGAGAAGCCCGGACACCTGCCATTAGCGCCACGATTAGAGGCTGTGTGTCAACTCAGGTGCCTCGATTAGAGAACAGACCTGACGCGAGTCAAAACAGAAATGTGACTTGTAAATCAGTTGTCTCTCGTTTCTAGCGTGCATGTGCCTAACCGTTCCTTGTCGATCCTTGATACCTAATGCATTCCTTGCATATTCCAGTATCCTGGGTCCATCTCATACAACAAACATGCGATATGCAGATGTTGGATACAACCGACAGCCCTATTACCTCGGCCTCCCCGGAAATCTCCATCCCATTTGATCGTACTTCTGCCCGTCATCTCGGGGGTAACGTTCCAGCGCCCGCAAGATGTCGATCAGATCGTACTAGTGTCAAAGCCCCTGGAACTAACCAGCGCCACGACATTCCCGTCCCTGTTTTTTCGTCAGTTCCGTTGGCTGGCCGGCAGTTGTGGCTCCAATAGCGCCATCATCTGGCTTTGTGGCCGTCTCAACCCTTCCGGTGCTTGGTGATGCTGTCGAACCTTGTTATGAGTCTAACGTAGAACAGGGCTTCTTGACTGTTTGCGTTTCGTGTTGCGTATGCTGCCGTCCCCCATGTTTTTGTCTTGCGTATCTCAGCCCTATTGTTCTCTTAATACCGGCTCCTCCCGCAGGGCATTTCCTCCCATGTTTTTTCTTTTTCCTGATGTGATGTGCCGAAGCTATTGAACCGAATACTGCCCACCATGAGGGTTTACTGCGTTTCCTCCCATTGTTCCAGAATCTGGAACTAAGCCTGTTCCTGCAGTGAGTGAACGGTCGTCTGTCATGGATCCAGACGGTCAAGGGCTGGGTCCCCTGTCCATGCCTTACCCCGCAAGCTCTGGGGGACTGTTCTCTCATACGGAAGGTCCAAGCAAAGAACTCTTTTGGACTTCGGTTCTTATGCCCATCTTCTCGATACCCATTGTCGTTTTGCGCCTTTGGACTAGCAAGAGGGTCGTCAATAAGTGGCATGTCGACGACAGTGAGTGAACATCATCCATCATGGTCCTGTTGCTAACAATCCGCAGCTCTCATTATCCTCGCCACGGTATGATATACATGGAATGTTTACTGCTTTTTACTAACACTCCTCATTAGGTCTTTGCCGTATTGTTCTCAGTAGACTCCGCTTTGAGTACGTTGCCAAGCACCCGCCCATGTCAGTGATCAACAGCTAACCAGAGTCTGTCACGTCTAGATGCCCGTCTCGGCTCTGGGGACCACATCTGGAATATCAACCCAAAGTCGCTAGAAATACTCCTCAAGGTAAGTTGCCACATCGACTTGAACCGGCCTGGCTAATTCATGTTTCCCTGGGATTACAGAGCACGAAATGGGGCGGCCTACCAGTCTACAACATTGCTACGGTCTTCATCAAGGCTTCAGTCTTGACATTTTATCTGCGCTTCACTGTTGATGCCTACTTTAAGCTGTGTTCATATGCAGTTCTATTCATCGTGGTGGCCAACGCGATAATGAATATCGTGGGATCTGCCATTCTCGAATGCACGGCGCCTGGGCAACCTGCCTGCCACCAGACAATCCTAATTCAGATTATCAGCGCAGCTATAAACTCTGCAACTGACGCTGTCATTCTTCTTTTCCCGTTCTGGCTCCTTCGTCCCATGAAGGTCCCTTTGAGCCGTAAGATTGGGATTGCATTCGTGTTGATGGCGGGAGGCTTGTGAGACTCATCTACATGAGGTACCTAAATATACTTTGTAGCTAACTTGGATTACAGTGTCTTCTTTGTGAGCATCTTCCGCTTGGTATCAACAACACAGTTAGATGACAACTTGGACGCAACCTATCGAGGGGGGAACAGTTTGAAATGGAGGTACAGTATATGAAACCTAAATCAACCAATCGACGAGCTCTAATCAAGATACAGCGTCATCGAAACCTGGTCAGGGATTATATGTGCTTGCATGCCCTATGCCAAGCCCCTGATCAACCGTTACTTCCCACATTCATGGGCTGCAACGAAACAAGATAGTAGTGGATCCGAGAGACGATTGGCTACTATCAACATGGAAGAGGGAGTTAACAACGACCAGCCTGAGAATAAGATTGTTGTAGTTGAAGCAAGGAAAGCGTCCAGTAGCAGGACCGCATCAGTATGCGTTCCAAGAGATGCCATCCTTCAAACATAGACTTAAAATAAAAAATAAAGGGGTTTATCTTATCTTTACGTTTGGCCAAGTCCTATCCTTTGATTAAACCTCCGTCGTCCCTCCGTCAAACCCCTGCAAACGGTCCCAGTCAATAAAACCCGCTTTTAATATTCCGCCATTGAGGAACGAACCCACCTCGGCTTTGAACCCTGAAAAACGGTGCATGTCAGTGCTCAATAACGGATAGCCCGGGCTGAGCTGCCTTAACTGGACAAGAGCCGTTCCGCGACGGCCGGTGAAGCGGTCTTGGCCTGACGATATAAAGTTCATGTTACGAGGTGATGTAGTGACCTGGGCCTGTGCTGAAAGTTATATAAGAGCCGCTGGGTATCTGTGAGCTTTAGAGGGTACAGCACATCGCTCGGTTTGAAACATGTTGCTTCTGACGACTCTTTTTGCCGTATTGCTCTGGCCTGTGGCTGTTGCCGCAGCTTGGGGTTGGAAGGATCAGAATGGCAACTACGTGA
The DNA here is from genome assembly GCA_013363205.1 of Fusarium tuaranense. Classification (NCBI taxonomy): domain Eukaryota; kingdom Fungi; phylum Ascomycota; class Sordariomycetes; order Hypocreales; family Nectriaceae; genus Fusarium; species Fusarium tuaranense. The sequence goes on along the minus strand of JABEEN010000889.1, from coordinate 40,814 downwards.
TCGATTCAGGGGCTGATCTTATCATCAGCGTCAGCAAGTCCAACGGTGACATCAACTCGCTGAAGTACAAGGGACAGGAGTTCAACGGATGGGGCGGAAAGAATACGTAAGTAAAAAATTCAGGATGAAACTGATTACGATGCTAACAAATCAATCAGCCATGTCGAATCTGGTCTTGGAGCAAGCACCGTCTCTATCGCCTCTGTCGGCAGCAATGTCATCAAGGTTTCGGTCCAGCACGGAACTCTTAAGCATTACATTGTGATGCGATACAAGAACAACAATGTCTATCTGTTCACCAACAAGGCCGATAACAGCATTTCCGCTATGCGGTATATTGTGCGCATCAAGTCTGGCATTTTCAGTCATGCCTCGACCGACGCTGGTATGTCTTCCGGGTATTTTGCAGATCAAAAAGCGAGATACTAACAACCGCAGACTACTATGACCCTGGAAGCTCATACATTGAGGCCTCCGACGTCAGCATCAACAGCGATGGCATCACCAAGAGCAAGCACTACCAGGGAAATACCTACGGACGCACCATGGATTGTAAGTCAGCCAGGCCAACCAGGTGCACCAAAAACTGACTTTATCAGATGACTATATCGGCAAGACAAACGGCAAGGTTGGTCTGTACATGATCCGTTCCAACCACGAGAAGGCTTCCGGCGGCCCCTTCTTCCGATCTCTCCTCACTCGAGCTGATGCAACCGGCGAGGATCTGTACGACATTTACTACTACAACATGGGAAGCACGGATCCTATGCGATTTGGTCTCCAGGGCCCCAGTGTTTTAGCCTTTACTGACGGAGCCGCCCCCAGCTCCAGCCTGTTCGCTCGCAACGCGGACTGGACCTGGATTGATGACCTCGGCGTAAGTTCTTTCCGTGTAGCTCACCTAATAACCGAGGCGCATTTACTGACTCTGAATAGTTGGATGGATGGACTAAGTGGGGTGACCGTGGCTATGCTTCTGGCGTCGGAATCTCCAACATGAAGGACGGCTACACTTACACCGTCGGTCTGTCCAACGCCCAGGCCCAGTACTGGGGAGTGGCTTCGGCTGGAAAGGGCGCGTGGTCCATCAAGAAGATTATCCCGGGTACCTACACCATGACTGTGTACAAGGAGGAGCTGGAGGTCTACACTGGAACAGTCACCATCAACAAGGGCGCTGGCACTGCCGTCAACACGGTCAAGGCCACCGATCCCGCAGACGACACTGCCATCTGGCGTATTGGAGAATGGGACGGTACACCTCGGGGCTTCTTGAACTTTGAGGACAAGGTGATGAAGCCTACTTACATGCACCCCTCTGACAAGCGACTGGCCAACTGGGATGCCGGCAACTTTATCGTTGGAACCAGCAAGACGAATGGCTTTCCTGGATATATGTGGCAGGACATCAACAACAACCACCTCATCTACTTCCGCCTTACCCAGGCACAGCTCGGAAAGGATCACACGATCCGTCTTGGCATAACCCAAGCTTACATCAACGGACGACCCACCATCAAGGTCAACGACTGGTCAGCACGCACACCCGGAGCAACCACGCAAGCGAGCACGCGAAGCTTGACTACCGGCACATACCGCGGAAACAATGTCAAGCTCGAGTATACGGTTCCGAGCAGTGCCTTTAAGCAGAGCACGAGCGAGTGGCAGATCATGACTATTAGCATCGTGACTGGAAGCTCTGGTACTAAGTATCTTAGTGGAGGTGTCAGCTTTGATAGTATTGATATGTTGGCTTAGACGGTGGAAGAAGGGGGATCCGGACTATTTATAGAGAGTCTAGGCGCGAATGGGACAAGTAGATGAGCGCTATTCTCAGCATGTCAGACGGTATTTGCGCGTGAACTCCTTGGTTAAAACAGTGATCGTAATCATGCCTTAGGTTGAAAGAAAATGAACTCTTTAAGGGGACATAGGGCCTTTAAGCAATGAACATGGAGAGCATAGGTGTGGAATCATCTTTGCAGGTTGTTACATTGGGATCATCAACGTAGAGACCCTTGCATGAAACATGAAAGTCAAATGCAACAGCAATTCAGAGCTAGCGTCCTAAATCATGGGCTACTGTACCCGCGTCTAACGCAGTACCCGGTCCCCTGTAAATGCATTGGAAATTAGCCCTCAAAGGGGACCCATTTGATGTGGTGGTGATCCATCGAGATGCTCAATTGAAGCTACCCTACCTACAGCTTCACCTCGATCAGCCAAAACAGCAGCAAAGGGCTCGGATCTTTCCTCGGAGAAGCTTGAAACAAAATGAGGCGCTCCGTATAGAAACGAAGATTTGGCTATTCGGCATTTGGTACGAGAATTCGAATTGCCATGGCGTTCAAGTGACTTTGAGCTAACTTCAAGACTTTCCGCTTTCGGAAAAGAGCTGGCTTCGAATGAGGCGCATCAAATTTCCCGCCAAGCCATTCCCCCTCCGCCCCCAAAGCTGTCAAGCCCTTGCTATTGCTTTTGAATGCCATCCTCCTTCATTCATTCACTTTAAACCACCTTCCCAAAGTACCATTCCTGCATCAAAACATGCAAGCTAGGGTCGGCCGCCACAGTAAGACAAGATCCTCCCCCCAGAGTCACATTTTTCGTCTCTCCCTTGCTCAGCCCTGCTGCGCCCCGACTTCTAGACCTTCCAGTAGCACGCTGCCACTACATTTAGCGTACGCGGGTGAGAATTTAGGTGCTTTCTTACAGGGGGGGCTCATCTGCAAAAAGGTCACCGCTTACTGGCTCTATCCCTGTCTGCTCATTTTCAGCTCGACGCCACCTGATCTTTCAGATGAGACACTGTGCTGACCGTTGAGGTCTTGGCCCTGCAATTGCTGGTAATTATTACGCCCTGTAGCCTCATTTGTGGCTGTTGCTTGGGCCTGCTTATTTGTCCCGGCAGAAGCAGGCTGTCAACTATTTGAGCCTGGGCCCTGCGCCAAGTTTGATCTGTTGCCGGTTGCTTCCGTGATCTTGAGCTCTCCCTGTCGGCATAAAAGATTGGGGTGCCCAAGCTTGGAGAGAGCTGTCGTCTTCTTTGTCTCTGTCGCAACCACCAAGATCATCTCCACCACAATGCGTTCCTCACTGTGTCAAGTCGCCGCCAGCTTCGCTCTCCTTTCGCTGGTGGGCGCTCAATCCCTCCCCGAAGAGCTTTCCGACGCTATTTCCGATTATCCTACTCTGTCCCTCTTCCGTTCCCTGATCGGCGCTGCTCCTCAGGGACTCACCAAGACCTTTTCCGAAAAGTCCACCGACATCACGGTCCTCGTCCCTACCAACGATGCCATCGAAAAGTACCTGAAGGAAGCTGGAGTCACAGACGTGACAGCGCTCGACGAGGATGACATCCAGGTGTTTTTCTCCTACCACATTATGGCCGCGTCGCTCCAGTCTTCGGATTTCGACGATCCCAAAGGAAAGACTGTCCCTACCCTGCTCCAGAGCGAAGAGTTCAACAACCGAACTGCTGGACCCGATCTCGTTCAGGATTTCGGAAAGCAGGCTACTGGTCAGGTCGTGTTTGCTTCCAAGATTGATCAGAGTGACAAGAAGGAGAAGCGACAGCAGATTAAGGGAGATGAGGTGAACCTGCGATCTGGTTTGGCTCAAGATGTCAAGATGACGGCCGTTGATGGCAAATGGGGACCCAAGGATGCCAACACATTCCAGGTTGTCAACAGGTATGTCAAACCCAGCTGGACTTGGACATTGGACATTCTCTGACACAATTAACCTTTAGCGTTCTTCTCCCTCCCAGACCCTGCTCCGTCACCGTCCGCACTGTCAAGGACGACAGACTCGACGGTCTGGACAAGGCTTTGAAGTCGACTGGTCTTTGGCCTGCGCTTGACCATTCCAAGAACGTCACTTGTCTTGCGCCTACGACCAAGGCCTTTGAGGATGCTGGCGATCTGTCCAAGGAGGAGCTCACCGGAGCGCTCCTGTAAGTCACTAGGTCAAATCTCTGCGCTGAGCATTGCTGACAAGTTTTCAGCGCCCACACCTTGGATCAGGTCACTTACACTGATTATCTCACTGACGGAATGGTTATCGGAACTCTCAACAAGACGACCGTTCGCGTTTTCATCAAGGGCGATGATATCTACTTCAACAATGCCAAGGTTATCAAGGCCAATGTCCTTACCAACAACGGCCTCATTCACATGTAAGTTGTTACTTAACCATCTATCTGGATTTCTTCAGCTCAGAATTCTGACGTGTATCAGGCTTGATCAGGTCATCCAATCCTCTGGAGAGCCCAGCAGCTCAGCCAAGGGCGTCTCCCCGAGTGAGACATCCAGCGAGACCTCCAGCGAGACAGGCACCGCCACTGGTATTGGCTCAACAACATCCGAGACCGCTGCCCAGACGACCAACGCCGCCAGCTCCCTGTCATTCGGTTATGCAGGCGTCATTGCTCTGATTGCCGGTCTTCTCTTGAACTAAGCAATTACCTTCTAATAATGAGTGCTTGGATAGAGTGGTTGTCATGTTGACAAATAATTACGGTTTCCCTGACAAAAACAGGGAATCTGATGATGTACTTGAAATTGCATGGATATAACGGCGTACCTTTTTTGATAGCGGCATGCATGCATACGAGGCGGGAAAAAAGTCTAGTTGAGGCTTCATCTTCTGATGTACATATTTAAATTCTACATGCATTTCAAACAAACATCAACACTATTATTACTGGACGCATGGTCGAGACAAGATGGTTCTAGGTTAGGATTTTATTAGGGGCCCTATCTTTGCTTACCTAGATGGATTAAGGGCATCGTCTATCTGATTGACACCCCCCATCACAATCTGCTGCACAGGAAATGTATCATCAACCAACAAGGGAGGCGGGCGGACATTGTTCGGAAACGACACCTCCTAAGCAGACATGACCTGAAAGATCTTGGCCTCTTCATCAGCTGGTGCAATAGCATACAGTGAAAAGGGACGCCCATTGAAGTCGGCAAAGCCGAGAGGGAGGTTGCCAACAGGAAACCCAGCGATAGCACCTACGCTGTTAAACCGCGAGTCATATGGTCCAAGGAGTACATCGACGTCGTACTCTTTCATTAAGCTAAGTAACGTATGAGATGCAGCTACGTAGGGCCTTGACAGTCCTAGTTAGTTGGCCTAGGCTGGAATCCCTCGTTATCGACGCTCTCAGGAGTAAGCTTGATGGCGTATAACCCGGCTCCGGCGGCTGGCAAAGCCGGCAGTAACAGACACGGCGCTGCCCGATGAGGAGCCTGCGGGGCACTAACTAGATGTCAGTAGCAGATATAAAAGAGGAAGTTAGATCTGACAGTGTTGGTGAGACATGTTGCGTTCTCGGCGACACCCCCTTTGATGTAAGGTGATTGTGTCTGATAGCATTAGAAGAGCAAGTAGCAAGCAGATGGTTGATTGTGAACAAACTTAACCTCCAACAGCAGACCACCCAGCCATTTGATCCCAACCCTTGAGGTTACCCAGTTCCTGTCATGGATTAGTAAAGAATGGCTCGTTTGGACATTGGGACTCACGCTTAGATTCGCTTTGGCCAGGATGATCAACCCAGCAGCCTTCAGTGTGTGAATGAGGTTGGCATCCTTCTTGGGCTTGCCTTGCTTGAAAGCGTATGACCCGTAGGTTGTTGGCATGTCGACAGTGTTACAAAGGTCCTACCAATAATCGTTTACCTGTGTTACCATCGCTTGGGTCAACAACCTACCTTGAGAATGATGGGGACACCGTGAAAAGGACCCCTAATCTTTCCTTGGCTGCGTTCACTGTCGAGCTCACGAGCTTGGGCGAGAAGTGAGTCACGCTTGGCGACAGAAATAGATAAAGTCCGTCATGGTTGTGCCTTGAGAGATCTGGGCTAGGTATAGCTTTACAGCTTCGACGCTTGTGAGCACCTTGGGTCAAGAGCCCTTGGAGCAGGACAGCAGTGAGGGTTACAAGATCCACTGAAAGAGAATCAGCAAAGGATGCGAGAGGAGTCATAGGAGAAGAGCTGGTGAATACCCTTGATTTCCATCGTATACGGAAGCAACCTGAAAGGCTCAGGAGGGGATTGCGAGGGAGAGAATCACGATCTTGTATGTCGGTTATCCCGGCTTCAACTATGATAAAGAAGCCGAAATAACCGGTATAAAGATCAGATCCTGCCGTGTTCATGTTGGCTTGCAACTTTTGTCTAGTTCCGATTTGGTGACAAAGATGCGACTGTGGGTGGTGCGCCACGACATCTGTTGACATGTGACCCAAGGTATGGACAAAGCATCCTTTGTTCCCTATAATTTCTTAGTCTGCAACCAGCACTATTTATTAGGTGGACGAACCCGGTCAGATCGGCTGGTGATTCTAGACGAAAAAGTTGTTACCGCAATGCAGAAAATGGACGACACCATCCCATTCTTGAAACAGCTTCAGGAAAGCCACCCCGGGCTTTCAGACAATGTCGCCAAAGCTCAGACCAAAGTCCTCGAGCAAAGCACGGTTAGTGACCTCTCAACAGCAGATTTTCCTTGCCATGAGATACCCCGCCTAAACAAACATTTTGTCGGGAGATTTGAGGAGCTTCGCGCCATCTACGAGGCCATGGATAAAAAAACATCCTCCTCACTCTGCACCGTCATCATCTCAGGGGGTGGTGGTATGGGTAAGAGCGCGCTGGCCTTGGAAGCAGCGCATCATTTCAAGAACGAAAAGCAGTATGACGCTATTCTATGGGTGAACGCAGAGAACAGAAATGTTCTGCGTGAATCTTTCACAAACCTAGCAATGCTCTTGAAGCTAAAGGACGCTGCCGAGGGGTCGGAGAACAACCGCAACTATATGGTTCTGAAGAACTGGCTGGGCAAGACATGTGAGTATTAATACCATACCACTTCAGTGGAGTTTTTCTGTTCTGACTATCTATAGCAAAGCGCTGGTTGATGATCTACGACAATGTTAACGACTTCCGCCTGTTGAAAGAGTATCTCCCCCCGCGAACCGGCTCTATGATCGTCACCTCGAGGTTTTACTCCCTCTCCTACGCGTTTCCTGGTCACGCAACACGCATTTCGTTGCAAAAGTTTGACCTTTATGACTCGTTTCGTCTGTTCGATCGATACAGGAAGTCGAGAGATCCAGAGAATGACACAACCGCAGACTTCAATGAGACCAAAGAGCTTTTGGCGTCTCTCGATGGGCTGGCATTGGGGATCAAGCAGATGGCCTTCTACATCGTTTTCAATGGTCTCTCTGTCTCCAAGTTTCTCGACCAATACAACAGGAGGGCAAAATACGTCCTGAACCGACAGACATCAGACGATCGACATTCGCTTGGAACGCTCTGGAATATGCAATTTGAAGACATCAAGCAAACCAACGCGGCGAAACTTCTTGGCATTCTGTCCATGGCTGGACCGGATGGCTTCCCACGAGAATTGCTTGAACTGAACGAGCTCCCAGACGAGGAGGCCGCAGGTTGGGTGGAATTCTGTGCTGATCCTGAGGAGTAAGTACACAATTCGATTTTGAATTCTCTGTATGGAATTTAGCTGACATGCATGCTTTCGAAAGACTAGAAATGGCGATAGATGCTCTGACGGATAACGCGTTGGTTGAGAGAGATAACAAACGCCACGAGCTTTGCATGCACAGGCTGACTCAAAGGGCGTTTCTGTACAGTCCTGTCGGGCTTCTTGAGCCTTCCAGCCTGCAAGAGGCATTCGACGGCCTCCTTTTTCTCCTCGCCAAACGGTTCCCTCATGCCACTGCCTCCGAGGGCCTCTGGAAGCACTGGGCGGTGTGCTCAAAATACGTGACCCATGTTGCTGCGCTCGCACATGCCTTCAAGAACTCCCAGAAAAGGCCTCGACCAATTCAGCCTAGCACCGCCTTTGTGAAGCTGATGACCGATGCCACATGGTATCTGTTCGAGATTGGCGAACTCAACGAGAGCAAAGCGCTTCTTGACATTGCCAATGACGCCTGTCAGGACAAGCAAAGTCTCGAATATGCATACATTTGCAACGTCTACGTCGCAGTTGCCGTCGACAAGAACGACATGGAGATGGGGAGAGCATATTCAGAGAAGGCCATCGCCATCAGGGAAGCCCAATTGTCCCCTACCGACGCAAATCTTGCACTCTCATACAACAATTTTGCCAACACCCTCAACAACGAGGGCAAATTTTCCGACGCACTGGCTCACTACACCATGGCCAACAACATCTTGTCTGATGTCGAAGGGACTGAGATGACTGTGTACGGAGCTTTGGCCCAGCTAAACATGGCACGGTCGTTCGCGTTCAAGGGGGAGGCGGACAAAGCTATTGCGCTCTTTAAGAGCTCGGGCGAGTTCTTCTCCAAAAAATCCCACAACATGTTTCTCATCGGGTACAACCTCATCCCCCGCGTTTCTTTTTACCAAACCGCTGACCAGATGTCTTAGAGTTGAGTATACATGGGCTTCCTTCTTGCTTAAGTGCAACGACCCTTTGGCTGCTTTGGGGAAACTCAAAGTGGCGTGCGACATGGCAAAGGATCTCATCCCATTTAGCATGACTCTATCTGGGATCTACTACAAACTCGGGGTTACTCAGCTAGAGATGGGGCTACCGATGGAGGCTAAGTATGATGATATACGAGGGGAAGCAATGAACATTCTACTAACTCGCCATTAGGGACAACTTCGAGCACTCGCTACAACTCGCGGAGCTCCATCGCAGAGAGGGCGAGATTGCGCGGAGCGCTCGGCAGTTGGCAGCCCTGATCCGGAGTGATCCGGAGTCGGGAGAGATGGAAAAAGAGGAGGCAGATGAGCTCTCTGAAAGAGCAGAGAAGATAAAGGACGCTCACTGGAAGGCCATTAAAAAGTTTGTGCCTCGGGACGAAGACATGGAAGAAGAGGAGAAGTACAACTGGCTTGTAGCGGCTTGGTATCGCTAAAGGAAGGGTTGGGCTATCATTTGGCCGGGTGGTTGACCTCTGTACCTTATTTTGTGTCTATGCTTGCTTTTTATGAGAATGATTTTCATGCTTTATAATATCTGCGCTATTTGTAACTGACGTACCTCTCAAAGGAGAGGGAACGCGTGCAGCGAGCTGTGGCAAGACTGAAGAATTGCAAATTACGCACAGGGCTCAGCAGACAAGGACCAGTGGCTCTACCTTCTGATGGGATCTTCACCCATCACGACACTACTGGCATTCATTATTCCATACGTACTCTCAAACCGGAAAGGATTATGTATTGTCACGAAATGAAGAATAACTGGGTATGAAAATACACGCCAATTCCGCCTCGATGATACTTTCACCGAATGTGGTTGGCATAGTTTAACAGCGTCCACGCTGGTGAGCATCTGGGCCGTCAATAGGCCCTGGAGCTGGATAGCGGTCAGGGTTAGAGGGTTCAATGCGGGGAAATTAACAAGAAGAACGAAAACATGCTTGGAAGAAGATTTGACAGATACCCTCAATTTCCATGGTAGACTGAACCAGCTGGCTAGAACAAGGAGCGTCGGGGTCGCAAAGTTGGAGGCCCATCCCGCGGAGGGCAAGATGGTGGGAGCCTGAGAGATTGGATTGGTTAGAAAGCACCAAGCTGAGACATAGCTAGCCCGCCTATGCAGTTAAGACCGATGAGGAGAAGATGGTCTCGGTGAGACGGGATGGCCTTGGCCTGCATATGTAGCTTGCCGTGTGCGAAGGACAGCTGGCCAGTGGCGTCAACACGTGCAGTTTCACTGCCTCAGTCATGACGAGGAGACAACAAACTCAGCTCCGGTGCACTGCATCGTGTCGTGGCTTTGCACATTCAGGGCGGGCCGGCTAAGCGGCTCGTGAGCCATTACCTAGGATCGGCGTGGGACATGAGGTAGGTTACTTCTGCATCGATCCCTTGCTATTTCAATGGTTCAAATACCATGCATTAGCTTTCGGCTGCGTGTTATTGATGTACTTGGAGTTATACTCGTTGATGCTGTTGTTGGACCCCTGAGCGTTGTTCGTGTACCAATCTCATTGGCTTGGGGATGAAGATACCTTCAAGACGCCGTCCCTGATCATTGCACCTCGACTTGTCTGTCCTCTATTCAAGGATACTCATGTTCTATTCTTTCTCAAGCCGCTCTGTCATGTAGCTAGTAGCTCTTTGCAAAATGCCTCTCGCTTCATATTCAATCAACTCGTTTAACATTATAATAATACAATCTGATCAAAATGAAACCAACCGGGTATGCCAATCCACGAAATCAAGCCAACTCCGTCTCAATAATGCTTTCTACCGAATGTGGCTGTCTCCAAATCTTCACCACGCGTAGTCCAGCCCTCTCTACCAGCCTCCGCCATTCAATCTCAGTCCTCTCCTTCGACCCTAGACAAGCCATCACCGTAATGTCTGAAGTTGTAACGCGAGGGGAGGGCTTGACTCTGCTGATCAAACTCTCATGGATGAGGACCTTGGAATAGCCCTTCTCCATCGCACCGGCGAGGTTTTTCAGGATTTTGAGAGCTTGTGGATCTTCCCAATCATGCAAAACATTGTGCAGATAGTAAGCTCGAGCCCCCTTGACGGGTTGAGGCATGAAGAAATCGTGAGGTTGTGGTGTGATCGTTTCGGGGACTGTCAACTCCTTGAGAATATCAGGCAAATCTTGCAAGACTAGACTTGCTTTTGGGATACCAAGATGACGCTTGTGGAACTTTGCCAAGTCATGGCCCTTGCTACCCCCAACATCAACCACAAGAGGACGATCCAACTTGGAACCTTCAACAAGAGTTCGAGTTGGATAGACTTCAGGCCAGGGAGTCATGTTGTACTTGGAATGGCTTTGCATAGCATCGTTGAACTCTTTAGCAGCGACAGCATCAGAACTGAGAGACTCGAACAGAGTGGCATCCGACTTGTTCATGAACTGCCAGTTGCACTTCTTTGGGTCTGTTGGGTTCTTGTACCCTGTCTCTTTGAGATAGGAGGGCAGGCTTCTAAACATGGGACCGTTCACAAAGTCATAGAGCGCTCCGTAGGTGTTTGATAGTGCTTCATCTGCTGCGATGGAGTAGACCCATGGTGTTGGCTTATATGTATCCTCTGCTGTCTCGGTGATTAGGTTTTGGCCTGCGATCTGTCTCATCATGCGTCCTATCACTTTGTTAACGTAGTTTTGTGTAGAGAGGAAATTGTGACTTACTGATGAGAACCTCATCGGTCCCTGTGAGCTTTGCTAGCTCCCTGGATGTCTTTTCAGACCCTCCAGATCTGATCCATTGTTTGAAAACTCCAGCATCGATCAAGGTCTTGACACATGCGTTCGTAGCGGGGTTCACCCAGTTATGTTGCCAAACAGTGTCCCATGGCTTCTGAACCCTACTCAAGGCCAAGGAGAGAGCCTCCATGGTACGAACCCGTTCCGCCTCATTCGCAAATGAGCCTGCATCGAGACTCTCAAGGGTGTCAATCAGTCTGTTTTGGGGTGCTTTCTGTGGAGGGTCCTGTGCTAAGCAAGGTAGCAAAGGGCAAGACAGGTAAGAAAACTTGACGCAAGGTTGATTATACATCTTTTCTATTGCTGGTATTCGACAGAAATTTGCAAAAAAAAGATCAGCTATTCTGAATTTAGTCGGGGAGGGCCTCGGCTTATTATATTCCAACATGTGGCAGCAACCATTATCAGATTGACCCCCTGTCATTCGATACTGCGACAGTCAGCGCCTGACGGTGGCCTCGTGACCCAGTCTGTGCTGCACAGGGCTTGCTCCCCGGGTGAGACAACCCTGCCTCTGAGACGGTATGCTTAGATCTGGTTGGGGCAATCACTTGTGCTCGGTCACTCAAGAGGGTAAACACGATGATTTTATAGGGGCTAATGGCCCGACGCGACAGCCTGTCAGCGGAAGGTTGCATCCCCCGCCTTTCAGGAGTGGCAGTGTCAGTGCAGAATTCGTGTCAGCTCGTGGAGTCCGTTGGAGGCCTTAAAGATACTCTTCACATGTGGGAAAAAGCCTGTCATCTTTTGAACACCCCCCAGATTATCGAGCATAACCCCCCCGCGCTCTCTTCCCGCCCTCTTGGGATTCATTTCCCGCTGCTGTTTGCATCGTTTTGGCGTAAGACATTTCCCGTTCCCCGCTCCATTTTGCCGAGCTAGGGCCCCTGAGCACAGGATCACCCCATCCAGTAAACGGACAGCTGGCACTCAACTCTTTGTCAAGGATTGCTGGGCGATCAGCGAAACGCTTTGGCGTTGTAGAAATTTTGAGGAGTAATATGTCAGGCCATAGGGGAGATGAGTCATGAGGTTAATGCATATGTGAAGCAAATCGACTGGATCATATAATAATAATGCTGGTTATTACATGATGTCTTTACAAAAGTGGGTGGCGGGAGTGTCGCTTTATGCCACTCGGAAAACACATATTACAGCACTTCTATCCTCCCGCTGGAGGCTGAAGTTTGAGATGCATTGTATCCATACCCAATATCGATGTATTTATCTTTGCCGCCGTATATTCTAAGTATCATTGAGCCACCATTTTGAGTAACAAAGTACCTAAACACAGGTTCATTGCAGAGCTTCCACTCCATCAAAGTCTCCCCATCGCTTGAAGAATAGGATCGAGGAACAAACTATCCACCACATCAACGTTCCACCTCGGCCCATCTCCGAAACAAACACCCGTGTCGGACAACCTGCATTTGACGTGACTCAGTGCGTCTCTCAAATCATCATCCCCCTCATCTTGTGCAGCCCTCTCGAGAAGAACAAAGGCAGGTACGCCCGCAATGCTTTTCACACGTTGCGCAATGGCGACACAAGACAGCCACAAATCCGGATCCTTTCCCCTCGCCCGATAATCGGTTTCAACAAGGTTACACAAGACCATGCCCAAGTCGTTTTCTGCTGCAGAGGCGTGCTCCGGACTAATGGAACCGGTTTTTCTAAACTCTAACCTTGCCTCAACCATTCTCCTGATAAAAGATACTTTGACATCCTGGGTTGCTTTCGAGTGGCCGAGGCCGGTCTTGACAACAGCGGAGGCTTCTGCATGTGGATGCTTGCAGCCGTTTAGACTGTGATCCATTACAGACCAGAAAAGCTGGCCTGCAAATGTCTTTGAACCGGGTCCTAGGTAGGGTATGATGTCTTGAGGCGGGAGTGAGATGCGTCTGTAATGCAGTGGATCAAGCCATATACCGCAATCAAGACGTCGTGGTGCCGAGTTGAAGAGTTGCGTGTTGGTACTGGTTGAACTCTTGGTGTTGCAGGTGAAATCACTGGTCAAGACATCGATTGTGATATCATCGTCTTCCGAAGGCGTCAATGTGTCTTGTAATGGGCTGTCTTTGGGGTTAACACCAGCAATTGTGGCCAAGTTGGCGATGGCATCGAGAATTTCTTGTCGCTCATCGCCTTGCACTGCATCGACGGCTTTCTGAACTCCTTCTATGAGACGGCGATTTTGATCTGATAGGACTTGAGTGGCTTGAGCCTGGCGTTTGCGAAAGGCAGCTTGTGAACGACGGCCTCTCTCCCGCCGACGCTGGCGTCTTGTTAGTGGTCTGGTGGTGGAACGTCTGCTTGGACGCATGCTTACACTGAGCTCGTCTTCCGCACTTGTAATGTCGAGGCGCCCAGGTGCCATATTCATCGGAAAGTCAAGGGACCTGAATTATGCCGTGTTTCTTGATCGGAAAGTGATGTTAGGTGAGGTTATGTGAGATTTGACGTTGTGGATTTGTCAGACTCCAGATAAGCCCGCTGGGTCGGTCAAGATTTGCCCGATCACGTAACCGGTCTAGCATGGTTACGCCGCCCAAGCCCAGGATCATGACCCATGCGACTCTGACAGCGGTGAATTTCGGGGTGCCTAGTTACGTGAATTAGGTGATGTAGTTCCTCCGTATAGCTGAAATGTTGAGCCGCATTGTTTGCCTCATCGTCTTAATTGAATCGAGAAGAAGGCTATAAGTAGAGGTCCTCCGACTTCTTCAGAACAGTAACACAACAACTTACACTACCCTCTCATCCAACATTTTCACTATCCCCCAAATTTAAAAACAAAACCGACACAATGGTCAAGATTGCTATTGCAGGAGGCTCGAGCGGTTCGTTCACACCACTCATTTTCGTACTCTGGTTTACTAACTGAGCCATCCCAGAGCTGGCCAGAGAGATTCTCGACAAACTCGTTGCCACAGGAAAGCATGAAATAACTGCCTTGGTTCGAAAGGTAATCATTTACGGCCCTGAAAATCATTCCTTCGAAGAGAAGACTAAAAAATATACAGGACCCTTCTCAATTCCCCCCTCTTGCCGGCGTTCGCTGGGTTCAGACCAACTTTCAAGACAAAGCGGAGTTGGCTCAGCAGCTCAGGGGCATCCACACAGTCCTTTCTTTCATCGCGGCCCATCTTGACCCTGAAAATCAGGCCCAGAAGAATGTGATTGATGCGTCTGTTGAAGCTGGAGTTACACGCTTTGCTCCATCCGAGTGGTCAACGTGAGTAGAGACACTAGCTCCTACCCATGTCCAACGGAAACGACACTTCAAGATTCTGACCGAGAAACAGTGGCGTTAAGTTGTCGACTTCTCTCGATGTAATGCCTTGGTATACTGGCAAGATTGAAATCGCTCAGTACTTGGAGAATTTGAACAAGGATAAGAAGGTAAGCACTCGAATCATCCTAGACTCAGAGAGACAAAGCGCTAACTAGGCAAAAGGTCCTCGAGTATTGCCGATTTCAAGTCGGCGCCTTTATGGACTATCTTTGTCACCCTTACAAGGGATCCAAGTACATCACCACGCTCCCGATCAACATCGACCTGGAAAAGAAACATGCCATTGTTGTTGAGGGTTCTCTGGATGATGAGATGACCTACACCAGCGTTGAAGACATTGCTCATGTCATCGCACGCGCTGTTGATTATCAAGGAGAATGGCCCACCATCGGAGGTATGCAGGGAGATAAAATCACCATCGGCGAGGTTCTTCGCATTGGCGAAAAGATCAAAGGTAACTAATTGGCAGCTTCACCGTCGAAACTAGCGCTAATCTTAATTTATAGGCGAATCCTTCACAGTTGATTGGCTCAAGATGGAGGATCTGGCTTCTGGAGAGCTCAAGACCAACAATTATCCTCGTCTTGACATACCTTCTGTCCCGAAGGACCAAGTAGAGTCATTCTCCAAGATGGCCATTACTGGTGTTCTTATCGCCATGACTCGAGGAGTTTGGACTGTGTCGGATGAGTGGAACAAGATTTTCCCGGATTACAAGTTTACTGGGGTTGAAGAGCTGCTGAAGGAAGCCTGGAAGGGACATTAGGGACAGTTTGAATCGAGGCCTCTCGGGGATCGCTATTCATTTGTGGAAAATGGCATGGCTGATTAGCTACATACGTAGAAGCTGAATCGCGGCACTGCCTTCGTCCGCCTTACTCAAGAAAGATCAGTTCCCCCTTGAACATGGAACATCTGCTGACAACTTCATGGACCTAGTCACGATCTGCGGAGGTGCTGGGCTTGTGTAGTGAAATCAGACTTCGAAACAAAACTATTGAAGGTAAATAGCAGTGCGATATAGATTTGGAGGCCGAATCTTTGCTTCAGTCTCCCCAGTCATCTCAAATTGATGGTGACAATCAACAAAAAGAAAATCCCTTCGTTCGTATGCCTTTATTCCCCTTATCACAACCCATTATGGGATACTTCTAAAAGGGCTGCCGCTTGCCCTTATCTCCGTTGTATGCCCATGACAGATGAACCATGTACGATATCCAAAGTCACAGTATAGCCTCGTTTTCTGGTCCCGAGACTGGAATTTCTCTAGGATCTACTATGTACTATTTGCAATAAAGCCGCTATCCACTGTCATCAACCTAGGTACCTTGGCATCGTCGAGCCAAGAGGAGGGGTCTTGCAGTTGGCCGTGGAGCATTAAGGAGTTCGTGAGTGTCACTATATGATAGTGAGGGTGGTGGTTAGAATACCAATAGTTCTAGTTATTCAGCGACCTAGTTAGTAAATTTAATAGTCATTCTCAGTATTCAATATTATATCAGATGCCTCATAAGGGGTGCCTTTCTCATCCCCAGATGATACTCCTACCCCTCATCTCATTAGTATACGTCGCTATATCAAAATTCCTATTTCTACCGTGCGATCCTATAACACAGCTCATCGACCAGCTTCACGACCTCGTCTAGTTTCTTATCGTCCGTCTTCTCCGCGTTCATCCTCTCCGCCACTGGCCCGAAGATCTTCCACACGGGCAGGTACTTCTCCTTATTCCAGTCCGGTACGTGAATGTTCGTGAAGGCCTTGTGCATGTTCTCCCGCTTCCGCAGCGCCTCACGGAGCCCCTGGAACCGGTTCTCGCCCCCCAACTTCTTGCTCTCGACGTGCTGCCGCGCGACGTGCGCGCAGTGCATGATAAGCGACGCCAGCCCGGCCGCCAGCGCCGTGCTGACGGACGATCCGTCGTGGTACTTGACAACACCAGCCGATCGCGGGTTTAGCGCTGCGGCCACTCGGTTGCCCGGTAGGTAAAAGTCGATCTTGTCCTCATCCTCGGACTGGTGGTCCCGCTGTCCCAAGGGCAGCGCGGCGCCGATGCGGAAGATATTCTTCTGGCCCCTCTGGTAGGGTAGCGTTTCCATGGCGCTCAGCTGGATGTCGTCGCTGGTCGAGCAGAACATGAGGATCTTGTCGACCCCTATCGCACGCCCGACAGCATCGTTAAGATTATCGACAGCCATCGACTCCATCGTCCGCTTTTTCTGGTCGTCCCCAGCGGTCTGGGCCCCTTTCTCGAGTTTTTTCCTCACTGTCCATGAGATTGAGATGATGTCCACATCCAGGTCGATCGCCCCGTCGATGGCTCTCGCGGCGCTGTCTGCGTAGATTACACGGCTTCCGTCGCGGCCGGGGCCTTCTTGGATCCTCATGATGTAAAGGGAGACCCAGGGGTTGATTCTCACGATCATATTAGCCATTATGGTGCCGTGGCCGTTGCTGGAGCGGTGCCATGGTCTCTCTGATCTGCCCTCGGGAGGACAGTAGCTCAGCCCGGTGGCCTTGACGAGGTTGTTGTACGTGTCAAGATCGCAGATGTCGACGCCGTCGTCGATCAGTGCCACCTGTGATCGCGAGAAGGGAATCATCAGCGCCTGAGCCCCCAAATACGCGCTCGACTCTTTTGGAATCGATATCGGAAGACTTACCTTGACCCTCTCTTCCATTTTTATATCCCTCATTCTGGATACTCGGATTAGGGCTCCGCGGAACTCTTCCATCTTCTCAATCCATGCGTGCTGGTTCTCGACGGCTTGGCCACCAGTGCGATCCGTTGCCTCTTCCCTAGCATCCAGCTGCGTGAGCAGACCGTCCATGCAACGGTTTATCTTGATGTCGATTTTCGCGCTCAAGTTGTTGGCAACTTCTTTCTCGAACCTCTCAAGCACCTTGTCCATCCTCTTGCGAGACTCGAGGCCCTGATTTTGAGAGAGTTAGACCGAACCACGATCTACTTGTCTGCCCACGGAGGGCCGGTTGGGGAGTCATCGGGGCTTGACATACCGGGGTAGCATGAATGATGACCGTCTTAAGCCGCCCTTTAGTTGCCGCGTGTAATCTCGGGATTCCCTCAAGGGAGCCCCAGGCTCTCAATACGGTCTGGTTGCCGCTCCAGTACAGATTCACGGTCTCGACGTTTGGCGCCGCGAAGGCAATCACATCGGTGCTGAGATCCAGTTTGCGCCAGTCCCTATTGCAAAGGCCACCTGAGGTCAATCTCGACATCCCTTTTCCCCGACATGAGCTCCTAGTGGGCACCGGAGACACTCACCAGGTTTCCACGCTAATCTGACCCCTGTCCTTAGATACCTCCGCCATGGACTCCCTGCCCTGCAGAGCCTTCTCGATGGCAGTGTCTGTGTGTGAAGGCTGCTCACTGTCCTCGACATAGAGGCGGAAAATGTTGCGCACTCCGGCCTGGTAAAGTTCGTCAAATACGCTGACGAGCGCATTTCTACCGATTCTAGGGTTCTCCCGGGGTCCCCGGTCCGCCGTCGTTGATGAGTAGCTCTTCTTGCCGGTCTTTGCTGGCGGCTCGCTACCCCTGAAGGTATGCTGGACTGTAGGGATATAGACATAGGAGAGGGTGTCACAAAAGCCCCCAACCTTCATCCTACCCACCAGGTTAATGATGTTATCCGCGTCCTTGTGGCCTGTAGCATCGAAGTACAGATTCTTATCCAAGCCTTAGTACGAGTTGAGCGGTTAGTGGGACGGGTTCCTCGTTATTGCTGCATTTCTTCCCCTTCCCCCAGGGGCTCATCTAGCAGGGAGATTGAACTCACAGGAGATGTCCTTCCCGAAGATCAGAGCCCGGGCTTCCATGTCTGAACGAGTACGTATGTAGTGCATGGTGAGGAAGTTGAGGATATCGTTCACCGACTTATCGTTCTCCAGCTTATCCTTCACTGCCTTATCCTTTACCACCCTATCCGCGTTGGTCCTCCTCGCGTTGGCCTTGGCCATCTTGTCGCCATCGCCGCTTTTTGCACCACCACCTTCGGTCCCTTTCCTCACCGAAAGCGGTGGAGGCGAAGGCGGCGGAGACGGAATATGCTGGCCATTTAGCATTGCCGGTTGTTTTTCGATTGGTGTTGGCGGCGTGACGCCCTGAGCAGCGGTGGATGCTCGACGGAGACGATTCGGCTCCGGAGGGGCCTTTGCAGGCTTTTGGAATTTGTTCAGGGATTCCTTGTAGGCGAATCCGCCTTCGTCAGCTTGCGTCGGTTTGCCGGTCGTGGCCAGCTTCAATAATTCTCGTCCTTTGGCAGAAATGTCAGGGTTCGGTTGCGAGATCGAGTCCTTGGCGTTGGTTGCCGGCATCTTCTTCTGTGCCCCTTGTGTCTGAGATCGTCTCGCCATCACTTTGTCTATACAGGCTGTTTTGGTGTTCTTGCAGAATAGAAGAGGGGACTCGCCGTCTTTGTTGAATGCGCTGGTGGTCTTCATGATTTCGTCACCCCTGAGGATCATCCTCTTGACCTCCTGGACGTACTCATCGGGTTTGCGAAGACACTGCCGAAAGTGAACAGCGTGATGAATCGGAGTGTTTCTATCCGCGTCGGGAGTGACAAGGGTCTGGGCTTTTGCCTTGGAAACAAGTTTCTTTACCCGTGATTGAAAGATTTCTTTCTTCTCTGCCGTGTCTTGGTTGGATATATGGTTTGGCCATACGAGGAGGTGGTGTAGGCAGTTCTTCCCGTCGCCGTCCTGAAGATCGAGGAGATCGCTGAACTTGTCGCCCCAGCAGTCCATGACACAGTCGATGAACTCGTCGTTGTCGAAGGTCATGGCGACCTTGAGGAGAAGTTGTTCCCTGTTTATCTCATCGGGCTTTTCTTTGGTGGCATTCTTGTTCTCCAGCTCTCTCGCCTGGAGTAGATATTGGATGACTGTCTTGCGGATGTCTCTGGGGACCTTGACATATTCCTTTCTGGAATCTTTGGCCAGGATGTGAAGTGCTGTAGGGACCATAGGATCGCGGGTGTCTCGCCTTGTCGCCAATATCTCCTTCTTGTAGTCCTCAAGAACTCTTACGTTCGGCAGTCCAGCACTGTCATCCCAACGCCGCTTGCCCGTCCTTAGAAGTTCCATCACGTCTTTGCACTGGCCCTCGAGCTCTAGTTTTCTCCATTCCGCCTCCTCGCGGGCTTCTTGGGAGTTTAATTGATCTACCTCGCCCAGATTGTCAGGTCGTTCTTCGTCGCTATCAAGCTGGTAGATCCCATCCTCGGAGATCTCATCCTCGAGACTCATGTTCAAGAAGTTATCGTCGCTTACAGCCGAGGTATCAGCGTAATTATGGCGTAAGGTGGTAACACGACCAGCAGCAAGACGTCCTGGACACTTGACGGTGTTGACGGTGGGTGATAAGAGATGTTTCGAGGCTCAAGTAATCAAGACAGGGCGAATTATAGGGTGCGTGGTTGTCGGTTGTCAGGCCACCACAATCACCAGCAGCAGTGGAAGGATAGTGGAGGGGTGAGGCAGCAGCTTAAGGGAGACTTGATGACACATGGAAACTACTAAACAAGGCTCCTGGCGGCCTGAGATGTGACATCGGGATGACAGGATGCAGGTTGACACTGGTGACTGGTGAATGACACGCGTGGCTGCTGACAGCTGGTATGGCATTGCATCCTGGACAACCTGCAACCTATCATAGCTATTGCTGCAGTAGCCTTATCACCCGGCGTGCAGCTGCTGGCGGTGGGGACCAAATTAGGAGCCAAAAGCGCTCACCCGAGCCGGACTGAAGTCACTGAAGTCAAGTCAGGGAATGGCAACCTTGCCAGTTGTTGCAATTCATTCTTGAGTGTTACATGTTACGACGCGGAAACCTTGGCCTCTGAAACAGTCTGGACCGTCTCGACAGCCGTACCTGAGCCAGCCAACTGTGTGACTGTCCTCGACACCTTTTCTGCTTCCCCGAATGTGCTGTGAAAAGTGCAGTCCCAGAGCCCATCCAGACCGGCGCCCAGGTTGTTCTCGTCGATCTTCTTGGCGTTGTCCCCCTCCAGGGTGATGTACGGCTCTAACTCGGGATCGAGGATGATGGGGTCGTCTGGCAGCCTGGAGGACACGAGAGACCCCAGCCACGCCCTGAAGTTGGGCGTCACCTTGATGGTGGGGACGCAGTTGAACACCTCGTCGCTGTCCCGGGTCAGTAGAATACAGGTCCGGAGGTGGCTCACGATCCCGTTCCTCTGCGATTCATTCTCGTCCAGGTGCCAGTTCGACTCAAAGTAGTTGCCCCAATCGTCACAGGGGTTGTCCCCAGTAATCTCAGCCGCATGCGTCGTTGTTTTCTCAACTGATATCTCAGTGGCCCCCTTGGCGTTGGCCGTCGCAACCACCCCACCTGAGACGCCGGCTTCTAGCACCATCTTCCGCGTCACCGTTTCGGTGGTCTGCATCATGACATGCTTCCCGTACGGTGCCACTTTCACGACCTTGGGGCCTGTGAATTGAGACTCAAGATTCTCCGCAGCCTTTTCAAACTCGAAGCAAATGGTTGCGTCCTTGATTCGAGTTTTCCGGTAGGAGAAGAACGAGAAGTCATAGACGAGAAGCGTGGCTTTCGTCTTGGACCTGTCGTCCAGAGTCCCATGAACGATGGCCCTCGCGGTACAGCTGACCCTGAAAGCAGGCTTCTTCTTGGACCCGGAGCCAAAGCCGGACACGGCGGGCCGCTGCTTCTGGCCGGGTGCGTTGCGGACGTGAAAACCTGGGATGTCACTGTTCAGCCTGCTACTGATACTAATAGTAACGGGAGAAAGATGGGGTTGGTCAGCGTGTCGCACCTCCGGATTGACCCTCGACACTCATCCCAAGCGTGAAGGAGGTTGGATCTCCTTTCATCTCATCCCGCTGCTCGTACTCATCCTCGTACTCGTCCTCCTCACCACTCATCCAGAGCTCCGAGTCGTCAATGGCTTCCATGGAGTAGAACATGGATCAAGATAGCCTCTGGGTACACTCGCTTGTCAGCTGGTCGATGCCAAGTTAATATACTACTACTTGTCAGATATCTGCTGACAACAGTGCAGCAGCTGAAAGAGAGGAAGCGGGGGCTAAATGCTTCTCCTCCTCTCGTTTACCCCCCCAAGGTGGGGGATGCATGTAACATGTTGGGTGCCAGCACCCTTACAAACGGTACGAAGTGTGATGGATGTTCAGGCGGCAAGGGTGCTCTGAAGTGCACGACTTGGCACGCCATGGCGACATTCTGCGCCGGCCGGTGAGGCTGTTAGCTACATGCGACGAGCGTACCAAGAGTCTCCGCCCACCTCTTTCTCACCAGCTTTCTCTCAGACCTTCTCAGCCTCAGTAGCCTGAGTATATTGTCCATTGTCGAGCTCGAACGCATGCATGACTGCTAGACTCGACTCGAGGCCCCCGCACTATACTGACGAGAGCTGACCCTGTCTTTGGTGTGTTGCTAGAATTCTCGTCCTTAGTAGGCCTGTGTCTTTCCCCAGCGAGCCTCGCGTTCACTGTAGCCCCGTTTCCCACAACTACGCCGCCCTCGTCTATCTAACTAGCTCGAATCATGTCCAACATGGAAGGATCAGATGACATTCCAACAGACTTCTCAGATGAGGATGCGCTTGTAGAGCAACAGGGGGACGCACCGGCAGTTGAAGCTCGTCAACCTACTCCTGAGGCGGGTGCCAGCGACGGAGGAGACAAGCAGTTCGGGTGCCTCGTCACCAAAAGCCTTGACCTGGCGCCGGAATATCAGAGGGATGACGAGCTCCCCTACATCGAGTAAGCTCATGAATCACCTCATCAGGGTACCCGACACCTTTTACACGTTTCCCTACTAATATTTGCCAATCCTAGCATCGTGCATGTTACAGTCAACTGCGTGGACGACGACATGGACTTGAATGTGCATGACTTGCAACCATTAGTCACGAGAGATAGGAGAGAGCTCATATATCGAGTTGATATGGCTAAGCTGCTCGTGGGCGACTTGACAGACGAAGCTGTGAGGCAACAAGCCGACCAACTTCTGCGCGGATTGGCAAAACAGTCACCACCCGGTGAAGTGAGTCTTTTGAATCACATAAAACCCCATAGTAGCAGGAGTTCAAACTAACGCAAATGGGCCTGTAGAATCCAAGGCGGTCAATTATATTCGTGGCTTACAACTTTGGGGGTCTGGTTGTTAAGATGGTAATGTCTCTCTCCTCTCGACGTCTGCCCTGGATGGCTGGCCTGGCTTACACTTATGATTCATGTCTAGGCCGCCTATCTTGCGGCGCATTTCCAGCAAGACTATCCTGGAATCTTCTGGAATATCGCGCAGATTGTAAGTCTACTTGTACTCGCAGCGTACCCTTTATGCCCTGCCTGTGCTTCGGCTGACGATCATCGCAAGGTGTTTTCGGGTTGTCCACACCGAAGCCTGGATCTCCGTGACATGGAATCAAAGGTCATACGTCAATGTGAAGGTGACCCTCGGATGACACTCCTCAACTCAGCATCCATTGGCTACCTTGCTCGCTCCGCTCTGAGGACGACCGATATGTTTCTTAGCTCCAAGATCACTCTACGTGTTCAAATCATTAGCCTCTGGACGGCTGAGCAGGGAGAGGGAGGCATGGTCCATCAGGTGGGATGTCCAGGCCAAATCAGCGAAACCATTGTCTAATCCGTTCAATCTAGAGCATGGACTGTTTTACCGCTACTCTTGGTATACCATCTGAAGTTGTTATTCAGGAGCAAAGCGACAATGAGTCCCTGTCGGTCTTTCCTGGCCTCGTGGACCGTGTCAAGCACAGCCTGAAGAGTATGTATGGTCTCTCACTCATGACTCTCCTGCATACAAAGACCACGCATGGACAGAACTGACATATGATCCGACCTCCAGACCACGATCCTGATCCGAACTGGATCCCCGTGAAGCAGACTCTGCTCGCGCTCTCTGCCCCTGAGCGCCCATCTCAGCTGGACCCGCTACACCCAGTTCTGTCACCGTCGTGCCTAGATTCCGAGGCGCACAGAAACTGGACCAAGCATATCGGGTCTCAGATCCTCTATGTTCACGGCGCTGTCGACCAAGCCACCCACGGCATGGCGGACATGGTATTCCAAGCCTTCAGAGCGGAAATCCAGGCCACGGGCGATTACAACCGCTTCAGGGCCCTCTCATTTACATTCGACTCGACAGATCCGCTCCGAGACTCACTACACGACATGGTCATCTCCTTCTTGATCCAATCCATGGTGAACAGTGACGATTGTGACCCCGTCAGGGAGTATCACTCCCTGAACGACCTCTTTCTGATGCGTACGTACTCCTCGGGGCGCAATATCTACTATCTGCTGACTGACATTCGTAACACATACAGGCTGTGGATGGAGCGCCGCATCTTGTCTCTCTATGTTCCAGGTCCTGAGGGCGTCTGTCTTTGACCCCACCACGGTCCTGCTTTTGCACGACTTTGACGAATGTGACTCGACGACTCGGGGGCAGTTTCTCGACTACTATGCGGAGATGGCGGAACGAAGTGAGTCCCAGGTTAAAATTGTAGTTACGTCACGAACACCCAATGCGCTGTTATCGAAGTTGCGGTCTTGGCCAAAGCTCAATGTGGACGGTCTAACCATCAAAAGCACTGAGAAAGATGGAGAGGAAGAGAAGAAAGAGGAGCGCTGCAGTCGCGAAGCAATAATCGACCGCTTGACCTCCTCATGCCCTCTGAAACAAGAGAGCGATCGAATCCAAAACCACATCCTCGAAGGCCTGGCTTCGATGGATGCCGCAGACCTTCGCAACATGCTTCAGCTCCTCGAATTACACACCGGGTGGCCCAGAGATCCTTCACTAGACTCGTTGTCACGATTCATCAGCCTCCTCGAGCTTGTGACACCTTCCGAAAAGCCTGAGAGGGTCTTGGACAGGATTCTCAGAACGACGGCGGCTGAAAACGATGCCTTCTCTTGGACTCTGAGCTGGGTGCTTTACGGGTACCGTCCACTGACACGCCGAGAGCTTAGCGCCGCCATCCTGAGCCATCAGTCCAACTGCCAAACAGGCCGTGGTGACTCCGACGGCGGCCTAGCGCCAGCATCATTGAGTCGCGGGTCCATGGAGGCAACTTCAAGACACCTTGAAAGCTGGTTACGCGTCCTCGTGGATTTCAGTCACGATAAGATAACGATTCGCCGCGAGATTTCATCCCTCCTGACCGTCGACACAGACACTAACAAATATCTCTGGAACGAAATAAAGCGGACCGCGCATCAGACTATCGCCGAGTTCTGTGCCACATACCTCGCCTTGCCCGGAACACTTGAGTTTCTCGGCTCCGTCCTGGAGCCGTACGAGTCTCGCGTCAGAGAGCAGCTCCAGTCACGCACTGCTGCCAGCGTCGTGCCTCCGATCACTCCTGATGGCCAGGAGATCGCCTTCTACGCAGTACAAGGATTGCCGTGCCATCTGCAGCAGTGCCTAGACAGCTACAACCACTCAGATGCCGCCTTCCAGTTTCTTCTTGCACCCTCGAGCTCCGAATCCTCGGCGCTGTGGGCAAAAGCGTATTGGGCGATGAGCAACCCCCTATCCCGGACCCAGTACGCACCTGACTCGGCGCTGCCTGTGCTTTTCGGCCTTGGCATGGCTTCCTACGAAGACTTGAAGGACGAGAATGAGGTCAAGAGAGCACAGTGCATTGTTGCGGCTGCCGGAAACGGCAAATTGGATGTGGTTTCGACGTACTTCGACGAGATAACAACACCCAACATCACAGACTCGGCAACTATTCTTACCGCGAGCGTCCAGGCTAGAGATAAAGTGACAGCCCGGAGAGCAGCTCGAGCCATGCAAGGCCATCCAGAATGGGACCAAAGCAAGCACCTTTGCCCTCCATTTGTGCTCTGGGCCGCGTGCTGGCTCAACATGCCAGACCTCGTGGAGATGCTGCTCAGCAACGGCATGAGCCCCAACGTAGAGACTGATGCGGCACCGCCTGAGCCGTCCCTAGTCACTAGCGGCCGCCTTGGGTCTTATACATCCCCTCTCTACATGGTTTCCATCCTCGGTCACGCAGAGATCGCGCGCATCCTTCTTGCTCGCGGCGCAAGGACGGATCTACTCGGAGCCGGCCGGTACGGCAGCTTCCATGCCGCTTGCCACGATGGCCATTCCGACGTGATTCGTGAGTATGTCTCCAGCGACTACAACCTATTGTCGGTGCGACAGCCCAATACCGGTCTCTACGTTGCTGCATCATGGGGGAACATCAAGGCCGTGGAGACACTCCTTGATCTCGGCGCGGAAGTGAATGGTGCGCAAGGTGGCCCCGATAACGAGGAGCCTACCTGGAGCCCTCTCGCCATAGCCTGCCGGTGGCAGTATCCTGCCACGGCAGAGCTTCTCCTGAGGCGCGGCGCCGACGCGAACTGCATCGGCCCATATAACTGCGACACGCCTCTGTGGTTTGCCGCGTACCGTAACGCTTCGGTCGAGGTCGTGCAAGTCTTGCTAAGGCACTCGGCCGACCCCAGCCACAAGCTCCTAGACCCTCCCCTCATCACGGAGATCGCCATGGCCGGGGGAAATATCGACGTGCCCCTTGAAATCTGCGATCTTCTTATCAATAACGAGCTTCCTGTCGACGTAAACGCGACCAGGGGGAACGGGGAGACGGCCCTTATGATAGCCTCCCAGGCGGGGAAACTAGCTCTTGTGAGCTGGCTGCGCAAGCACGGCGCCGACATGGACAAGGTCGACTACTACAACAGATGCGCTCTACAGTTCGCCGTGAGCAGCGGCCACATCCAAGTGGTCGAAGAGCTGCTAAAGAGCAAGCCCCAACTCGAAGTGTTCACCACGTGGAATCAACCCCTTCTTCACGAAGCCTTGACTCACCCAGATATCCTCAAGCTCCTACTCGCAGCGGGGGCGGATCCCAATGTCGAGGATGGGAGCGGAATGTCTCTTATCAACAGGGCCATCACCGCTCGCCGCTTGGACGTTGTCAAGATCCTGATCGAGAACAAGGCCGACATCGACCACAAGGACAGCTTTGGTTGGGCACCCATCTGCGATGCTGTCAGTTATGTACCTGAGGCGCCTATCGTCCGGTTGCTCGCCGATAGTGGCGCCAAGTTGGACGTCACCGTCAGCGACCGAAACCTCGTGCACCAAGCCCTCGGGGGGCCCCTCAAGATTCTGCAGATTCTTCTTGAGTTCCACAAGGCGATTGATATCAATCACCGGGACAGCTTTGGTCAGACGGCTCTCCATCACGCCACCCAGCTGCCTAGCCCGAGCGAACTGCAGCTTCTAATAAAAGCCGGCGCCGATGTGAACGCTCAGGACTCAGAGGGAAAGACACCCTTGCATGTCCTGGCCCAATCCGACAACAAGGGTCCCTTCCTGTCCCTCCTCCTTGCACAGCCGGACATCGAAGTAAACAGCGTCGCTCCATGCTGGGGTTGCCCGCTTCACATAGCCTGTCACAATATCAAAGTTGACAACGTCAGTGTTCTCATCGAGGCCGGGGCCGACGTCGAACCCGAGGTGGCCCTGCCTAGCATTTTCACCAGCACCCCATTGATGGCGGCCCTGCTGCCGAAATATGACGCGGTCCGTAATCAGGACTCCCCGACGGTCGACAAGATCGTGCGTATGCTCGTCTTCAAGGGCGCGAGCGTCCAGAGGACCGTTCGTGGCAGCTGCTTCTACACCCCGTTGTCGGCGGCGTGCTTCGCCGCCAGCGTGAACACGATCAACTTCCTCCTCGACGAGGGTGCCTCCATGCAGCTCATTGATCCCATCTTCGGCCGGCTGCCGCTGCATTTCGCGGCGGCGAACGGCATCGAGAACTTCCAGGCCGTCTTCCTAGCGCACCGGGGCGATATGATGGTGGTTGACAGGGAGGAAAAGAACTGCCTCCACTGGGCAGCCCAGTGCGGGAACACAAAGACGGTTGACTTCATCCTGTCTAAGCTCCAGCAACAGGATGACACGGGAAGGGTACTAGCATCTTACATCAACCGGCCAGACTCCGACGGCTGGACACCTCTGTGCTGGGCCGCCCGCCCATACGCGGACAACTGGATGGAGGGGATGCGATCGGAGGAGGGAGACTTTGCCGGCGTCGTTCGGCTGCTGCTTCGGTATAAGGCCGACCGTGCCGTCCGGTGCAGACTTGGACTTGCTGGTGCGAATTCCTTCAGTGAGTTCACGCCACTGGATTTGGCGCAGCGATGTGACGCCGACGTCGAGATTATCAAGCTGCTCAAGGATGGGCTGGAAGAAGAAGGCATAGCAGACTCAGCCGGCCAGCAGCAACAGCGACAGCATGCCGAGCTTGAGGAGAGCCCCCTGATCTCGGTCCGGCGGTGGGCGGCCCATAGCACCATCTGCAATTTCTGCTTGAATGTAAGTAAGATGACCCAACCCACGTCAGCCTCTCGTACGTGCGTACCGTCCCCGAAAGCTCACCAATGTCTACGTGTAGCCAATGTTCGGCCTTGTCTACCGGTGCCAGACCTGTGTGAACTTTGATGTCTGCACCAAATGCCTCCCCCACCGCGAGATTTTCCACACCGGCGACACCCAGGGTGATGGAAAGGAGCACGTCTTGTTGGAAAGGCCTGAGCGAGAAGAGTACCTTGACCCGCCATTACCACTTCGAGGGGGGGGAGCCGAGCCGCCCGATGGACTAGCGTCTGCGGAACGGCCCGCAGAGGATTCCGCTGATCCCTCTGGTAACGATGCTGGCGGCGACATCGGGTCTTTACTTGATGACAGCGTTGAGATGGATGAGCTAGCTGAGCTGGATGACATTGAGGGTTAGGGTTAGGGATATAAGAGATGATATAGACCTGGATACTTATAGGTCAGCGTTTCTTAGGAAGGCATCAATTATGAGAAGAGAGGCGCCGAAGGCTCACTATGTTGACTGGTGTTGCCAATCTATATTTTCTACTTCCTAATAGTTTCGGTACCCTCCACAGCCTCTATCTCCTGTCACGAGTTAGGTCATACTGTCTGGCTTGAACGCATTGGATAGTGAGTTGACTGAGCTTCATACCTATGACTCGATAGTAGCTTTCCGAAGCAGTTCTTCAACTGGACGGAGTCTTCCATCACGGTACTAATTTATGGTAGCTGCCTGAGTTTAGAGGTGGAATGATACGTAGGTGACTGCGCATGTCTCTTTGAAGATGTATATACACACAGAATTAATTTCCTTAGGGGATAGGCAGTCTATAAGTCTTTAACTCCTGCGGGCTATAGGTGGCCTAAAGGCTTAAAAAAGGCTACTATATTAGCATTAAGATATAATGCTATGATATATTAGAAATATATTCTTTATTATAGTTAAAGTCGGGATACCCGATGATAAAGATCATCTAATCATTTCCCACGCAAAGCCTTGCATACTCGATCCTTCTTTAAGCATTCAATCTCCCCTACCTAGGTACGTATCTATAATCCTACTGATCTGACCAAGACTTTCACATCAACCCAATACCGATGCAGTCAGTCTCGCGAGACCTACCCTGAAGGGTGTGAGCACGGTAGTGTTTTTCTATGTTATTATGGTACTTACATATTGTTCATGATTCTAGATAGCATGTCTTCTTATATCATGAATGATTCATCCATTAAATCTACCTTGTTTTTGGAATTTCCCCAAAAGTGAGGATTACAGCCAAGAGCCAAGAGCGCTCGCAGGATATTGCCAATTTCGTGATTCAGCTGTCAGACCAATAGCTCGCGTCGTGATTGGCTGACGTCACTCAGCGATACGCCGTCTTAGCCGTGAAATTGCTAAGGCAGTGTCTCACGTGAATGTGCTCAGCCCCCTCAGAATTGCTGACTTTGGTGTGCGCGGCTAGAAAGCCTGAGATCTCTCCCTCTAGTTTCTCTCAAGTCGTTTGATAATCCCCCTCGAGGGCGGCTCGTCACTCATCTCGAAGAAGTTCTCACTCGCTAAGTGTCATGTCAGACGAAGAGAAGGAGAGGAAGAGGGACAAGGTGGCAGAGTTCCTGTATGCGCCATTTTTTTTTTCTTTGCTTCGGTCATCCTTCCGTTCGGGTGCTACCCACACACCCTCTTAACGTTTGATAGGCCATTTTGGATTGATTCGTTTCATGTAGCAAGAAGAATCTCGACAAGGGAGAATTGGCCCTCAAACATGCGGCGGGTCTCGGTCATCAGCCCAATGTCGTCCCTGTCACGGACCCTGTGATGAACGGGCCTCTTCGCCCGGTTGAAGTCGGTTGGCATCCTGTCGGCGGCATCGCTGGGAAGTGGTTCGCTGAAGACACTGGGTTGGGTAAGATGATTACCGAGAGGATCAACAGGTATCCGGATCCTACGCAGCACTGGGCCGTGCTAGTTGGTGACTTTGCTCACCAATTGTGGATGGTGGGTTTTGTTTCTCTGACGCATGAACTTTCTTTGTGATTGACATGTTGTTCATAGGACGAGAATTTCGACGTCATTTACACCAATGAGAAGATCAACAGGGAAGAATGGCATACCTTCAAAGTTGGCGAGACGCGATTCAATGATGACGCAACCAGACGGGCTGGTGAGTTCCGCATATCCTCTCTGATCACATACTTTCCAGCAGGAGTGCTTCTGTAATGGGTGTCTAACATGTCGCAGGTGAATCCGTCATTCAGAGCATTCGAGAGAGACAGCCGGCATACAACCTCATCACTAACAACTGCCAAACCTACGCACTGCAGCTCCTAGACGCCATCAAGGTCGGTGTGGCCAAGGAATTCGGCACTACCCTGGCTGTCTACGAGAGACTGTTCGGATCCGGCAAGGTCAAAGACCTCTTTGAGCATGGAGATGTCCAGGTCCAAGAGGGAGAAGATTCCACAGGTGGCCAAGGCACAGTCTCGTTCGCCCAGCAGGTCATGAACGAAAACACAAACCAACTGGAGCCAGAGGCAGAGTTGAAGAAACACCAGAAGCAGAGGGAAGAGGCAGAACAGGAGCAGAGCAGGTCACTGCAGGTGGATGGAGAAGAGGAAGAGGAGAAGGATGGTAAGAAGAAGGAGAAAAGTAGTTACAAGGAGGTGAAGGAGCGCGTTGGGGGTTTTATGTCACGTTTCAAGCGAAAGTGAGAGCAAGTTTTACGAGGAAGAAGGGAGAAAGGGGATAGGAACGCAAGGTAGCGAGAGACGAGTTAGACGTCGTTAATAGATGAGACCAATTATTACAACTTCCCAAACGCCTGTGCAAAGCCACCTAGCTCTACATATGCACCAATATTCTTGTCTTGACATTTATCCATATCCCTTTCAACACCTTTCATGCCTTGCCTACTCTATCATCACTCATCCAATTTCTTCTCACCACGCCAGCTCCTTCGCGAGCTTACCGCAAGACAAACCCGAACAAGAAGAGAAAAGGCCCTCATCTTGCTCAGAAACCTGTTCAAGAACCTGCTGAGCAGGTCGAATCTCCTTCTTTGCCACCTCCTCAAGGTTGCTGTGGTGCTCAAGTAGTTGTCGGACCTGGCTCTGGAAATACAGGGGAGCCTCGTTGACCAAGATTCCGGTGTTGAAGTTCTTTTCAGAAGGGTTGGGGAGAGACTTGTTCTCCTCGGAAGCCTGCTTGATGATGTCGTGGGCCTTGTTGAAGTCCTCATCGCTAGCGTCCTTGTGCCTGAAGACTTCGTACTCTACGGATGAACGAGCAGCTGCAACAGGGTTGCATCGCATCATGATGAAGAAATGAGGACTGGTTTATGTTAGCTACCCGATCAATCATCTAGATGATATATTTCTCAAATACTTACGAGAATGTCATGGCAGCATTGGGGAAGTAAAAGTCACTAATCATCCTGGAGCTCTTCTCCGACTCTTCCGACGTAAAAAACTGTTCAGTCTTGCTGTTGGAGCTGTACTTGTCGGCCAATGTCTTCCAGTTGTAATCGATATCCTCTTGAGAAGTGTGATCAAACTTATAATCGTCGAGGTTGAATGGCTCATGTCGTGCAAGGCGATCAACTCCAGTGAAGTCAGAGGCCCAGGAAACTTCCGGCTTCGTCTTGGCGTCCATGTTGACCCAGACAAAGCCTCGCTCATCAACGTGAACGTGGAGCGGGAACAGGCCATTCTTCTTCTTATCGAAACCCTTGAGGTTTTGATACTCGGGGGCCTTTGCTAGTTGGCCGTTGAAACCGTATGACCATCCGTGGTACTTGCAGGACAGGATGCTAGCGGTTCCATTATCCTTGGTGACGACAGGGAAGGCACGATGCCTGCAAATGTTGTGGAAGCCTCTGACGATACCCTCATTGTTTCGAATCAGGAAGAAGTTGAATCCAGCCTCCTCATAGCGAATATAGGCACCACTCTCGGGAAGTCGAATCTTGTGAGTGAGAAGGATCCATTTCTTGGAGAAGATGGCTCTTCGTTCCAACTCATGAATCTTTTCAGACCCATACCATGTTGCAGGGAGAGGTTGCGAGCTTATTTTGGTGCTGCTGAGCTGTGGAGGGGCATGGCTGTGGGCTACTTGAGGCTTGGAGAGGATACGCCTAGCTGCCACTACCACGATGGCAGCAAGGACAAAGAAGAAAGCAGAGCCGAAACTCAACATCTTGACTAGGAAATAAACTTGCTTGGATGAAGATGATTATCGTGAATAGGAACCATTTTTTGCAGTGCGGGATGGGATATTTAATGCTACATGGCTCTATCTGAATGATACCCATCATGACCCAACCCAAGATACGCCACCGAGAGCTAAAAGAGCTTATCATCGGTGAACAAGCTGTCAAGCCGGTCACCTGACCGGCGGCGAGACGGGTTCAAACCAAATCGCAAGACTCGGATTGGATGCGCAAACAAGTGGATCAAGCCCACCGTCGGTTTCAAACCCCGTTGATTCCTGCATGGATCTCAAGATAGAACAAAAGCCAATGCCTATCTTTGCATCGGCCGTCAATCCGGCGCTGTAACCCCGGATCACCTGCCAGAAGCCACACGGCATTATCTGTCGTTCACTTTCCTGTATTGTTCTAGACTGAGGTTCGCCTCCGCATTCAACCCCGCGTTGATATCGGAGTCCTTTGTCCGATCACCGTTTTTGGTCGTATCTTCAGGCTAGAAGCGTGGCACATGATGTCTAATGCCGCGATTAGATTTAGACCCCGGCAACTGGATACACGTGGAGGCGGCACTCAACCGGACCGGCCGAGACACTCTCCGTTGACGGACCTGGTAGTGTCCCGTTGCCGAAGACCCAACCACTGCTGTAGATCCTCGGCAATGTTCCTGGTGTGATGATATCGGACCGGTCTGCACTGAAGGGTTAATAGATATGCGCAGCCGTTTTATATCTATGGCATTCTCGTAGCGGCTGATCATCTGGGTCCATTAATCAAGAGGAGGCTATAGGTCTGAGCAATGCTCACTGGAGGGTATCGGCAGATCTGCTGTCAGCCGTACCGACGTCCCTGAGCCACATCAAACATTGGCGCGAGAAGATTAGCTCAACCGACCGTTGTTGTTTCAAGTTCTCTAAAGTTCGGCATTACTAATCCAGGGGAAGTAATGCGAGCCATGCATGAGTGAGAGCCCCATTGATATCTACACCTACTGCTATATAGGTAGCCCGACGCATCCTCAAGCTTCTCAACGACGCTTAAGGATGATCAGCCTCCTCAGAGCAGCATAGCTACTCAATATTTACCAGAATATCCACAACCTAGAAAGATACGGTAAGAGGCTGCTTTCGAACCTGACTCGGTGGAACAAGACAAGTTGAGAGTCGCCATCGACAGCAATATGAGCTAAGAATCTAACATACTTTCGCAATGGATAATGAGTATTTAATCTGAAGATACTATTAACCTTGAAGAGCTCTTAGTACATAAGTCTAGTGCTTGGGGTACCCTAATTTAAGTAACTGGATAACTTCTCTTAGAATGGCCCCTCTTCCTCCAATCCCTGGATTATCCGAGATCAACTCCATTGTCGGCGGCAATCTCGACGCCCAACAAGACAACAACAGCCACACTGCTGAACGATCCTCCAACGCCCTCCCTATCGCTGGCAATAACCACACCGGCCCCGCAAGCAAACACCTCTTCGCTAGCGAAGGTGAACCCACTGCAATCTTCACCAGGAGACGCCACACCAGTCCTGATGGTCAACATTTCCCCGACTCCATGATTTCTTGCGCGTTGCCACTCATATTGTCCATACTGGCCACCCAATGCAGACGGTTGACATTTCCGTCATCATAGGTACGCAAGACTGAGGATGTCCATTTCGTGGGGTTCTTAGGGGTGCTTTAGTGAACACTTTGTGTTCTTGAGTAAGAAGCCTTCAAAGCATTAGGTTATACTTTGTTCTCCCATACTAATAGCATAGTCAAATCCTCTTCAGGGATTACACTAATAATAGCGCGAGGTGGTATCGATTTGTGGGTACCTACCTAGGATAGCAAAGATCCCTTTCCGACCTCTCTCAGCGGTTGTCGGAAGTCTGAGTCAGTGTTCTCGAATAAATCGCCCATTTACAACCTAGCCAGGCTAGAACGCCCGGAGCCATCTTAACCTCTAGCCGTTGGAGTCGTGAATGATAGGGGGGGTGAAGGGGAACGCTTCAGCAAGCTTGGCATGCTCCTGCCGACGGGTCGGTCTCATTAGGGAAGTTGTGGTCGTTCTGAATGACCAGGCGCTTAATAGCAGCGATATTGCCCTGAACCGTCATGTTCTCGTGCTAGATGACATTGACGCCGTAAAGCTTGCTGCCGGACTCGGTCTTGAAGGAAATGCCGTTGGAATTGTCACCCCCCATCGGGGTTGCCTCGATCATGGCATGCGGGAAGAGCGCGATGACATCGTTCACTTCGGTGCCCCCGACTGGATCAGAGCTGCAAGTTTCACAATGACGCAGAAGGGAGGCCACAAAGGGATGACTCCCGGTTGATCAGTAAGGGTTGAGTGCAGGATCCCCATGCCCACCTCGGCGGCCTGGATCCGGGGTAGCGCAGAGGAATCCCATGTCTGGGCCTGCGGATCCCAGAGTCCCGGGTTGGCTCGTTCGGCGTTCTCAGTCCGAGTCACCAGTCTAATCCAAGGTTGCCGGGGTTGCCAAAGTATGAAGGTATTGACACCCATCCAGTTCCACTTCACTCCCAAAGCTGCGATTGATCGGGCGACAAATCCCGGGAGGGGTACAGTATCGGAAGAAGGCACAGAGTCCCGGCTGCATCTGGTGGTCTCGTTCGGAGGGAGGAACTTGCTGCATTGGCGGCAGTGAATAGAGCCATTGGGGGGGGGACAACCCAGAAGTGGCCCCGAATTGTCTGCCCGAGCAGTCACCGGCTGGGCAGTAATGCTACAGAGTCCGGCCACAGCAGAATGGGGAGCTTTGTCGGGAGAGAGAGTATAGTTTCGAATGAGGAGTCGTTTTGTTGCCTTTGCTATGGTGTCGGTCGGTATCAACGTGCTCAGCTATGCGAGAACCCCGAACTGCCACATTGTAGGCGCTCCTAGCTTCCAGAGATGATGCCAATCGGTAAAGGGTTCGAGCGCGCTTCATAAAGCCCTTTATTCCTAGTCTTTGTCGAACGTGAAGGGGACAGGACTGGGACTGAAGTGTTCGCACCCTCAATTGCGCGGGCCCAACTCCCGAACGTCGAATGAACAAATAAAGAACATCTTGACATTCAAACCTCCTGTGGCGCGTTGGCAGTACTGCCATTGTGTGGCCTATTTGATACGATTAAAGGCCGGGTCTCTCAGTTTGACTTCAGCAGGGGCTCACTTCTAGGCAGGAAACGAAATGGGGTTCAGCGTTTTCACATTTCGCCCTCGTCGTTGGTCGGTATTGTTGTCAGCGACCGTCCGTTTGCACTTCTATTGATGACGCAATCGAAATACGTTTTCACGTGCCATAAAAAATTGATGTCGCGTCTGCACGATCTCTGTTTATCTCGACTTCACCTTCCTGTCTCCTCTTTTTCTTCCTCCACCACAACACCACCTCATCGCGAAGGAGGCGACCACCACATCACCACCTCGACTTTAAAGGTCATCAAACTTCTTTTGATCAATTTTTCAGCTTCGAAGACCCCTTTCAGAGTTTTTCTCTCAGCTACGATTGCCAAACTAGCTCCGATATGTGGAGCCGTTGATGTGGTCGTGTGTGATCGTTTTCTCGAATCAATTCATTGCTCGTCGCGACTTCAGCGCCTACTTTTATAGCATTACGATCCCCAACCAGTCTGCGCTAGTGCATACTTTCGAGAGATGAGCACGATGCCCCAGATGGCGAGCGGTCCGAAGTCCCCCATCCCCGTTGGAGGGAAAGCCTTTTGGAAGCCCTGTGCAATCCTGCTTGATGGCCCGCATGGGTCTATCGTCGGAGGAAAAAAGCTTGGTGTAGAGGGTTTGGACATGGATACCACACTCGTGTTTAGTAAAGCCCAGGATGCAATTTCCTGGATGGGGTTCACCATGGAGTTCCCCATGGGCTCAACGACCGAAGACGATGGTTTCGGTATATGTCATCGATGTGAGTCGCCTGTACTTCATACTGCCTCGTGTCAATAGCTGCTAACATCATGATAGTGGAGCGCAGAAATGCTGGGCTGCAGGTTCCGACGGTCACAGACACGCGAACGATCCGCGTCAAGTTTCCCCGTGGATCCATCACGTACTCCGTCGACTCCCTTGATGACGATAAGCTGCAGCGGCTATTCCCTACTGCTACGCGACTGCTGTCAATTGTCCGGGTTTCTCTTAAGCCTGGCAGTGAGGTTACGGTAGAAGGTTATGGCTTGCCGTTTGCCAACCCTGGCCACCCCAGTGAGGGCTGGCTCAACAAGCTGCAGCCTATTGTCGGCGACAAGACTCTTGTCGATATCCTCATGCAACGAGATTTCACCTTCATTGTGCACAAACCGTCCCATGTGCTCCGTCGCGACTGGAACGAGGACCAATTGCCACCCCCATTCTCTTATCCGTACGGAACGATGCATGATTGGGACATGGAACGTTCCGTCAACCTCATTGAGAACAACAAGGGTCACCAATTTTGGCCGGCGTGGTCCTATGATGATCAAAATTCGCATGCTGCTGTAATGGTACAGTCGCAAATACAGGATGCCCTGTGGCTGGACAAGGCAGCCGAACAGATTGCAAAGGAGCGGTTCCTTGCGCGTTTTGTGACGACCAAGGAGGACGAGAACATCGAAACCGAGACTCACAGCCACTTTGCGATTGTTTCGCTTACCGGCGAGTTTCTTAATCACTACGATGCTCCCTTGCGACACTTGATTCGAGACCAGTTTCTCACAGTCGAGCTCTACAATAAGCCAGAGGATGAAGGACATGCGACAAGTTACGATGCCAGAATTGTCGCTGACCCCACGGGATTAGAGTCCCTCAAGAATTTCCGCCCTGCTGGCAAGCACGAGTTAGTTTTACAGCTTCGAAACCCCGAAGGGAGCGATCGTCCCCGAGGGTCTATCTTTGGTGTGGGTAGCCAAGACGACCGACAGTAGAACTGGGTTTGTCTCTGTTTCCGCTCAAACCTCCACGAGACAAAGAGAAAGGTCGATGCTGTCTGTAGCCTTCAAAGTGGCCGAACACCTTCTAACTTGCTGGCTCTGGATGCACCCAAGCTCAACAATTACACGACAGGGAAATACACAGCGGCCGACGAACTCGAGTTTCGCATGGGCCTTCACCGGGCGCTCGTCCTCGGATCAGGCTTTTGGTCAGTATTGCGAACATTCAAGCACCGACCTGGCTCATCGCCAGCACCGGTCACTCTACCATGCGTCCCGGAAGTGAATCTACTCGACATCCAAGATGCCGCCTTGATGGACGCTCTCATGATGGAGATTCTTCCCACAGACCGTAATCGTTTCCGCCAGTACTTCTCCAAGAGGGCCCTGGGTCTCGGCCTCATGACAGCTGTAAGCCATCATCCTATTGACTTCACACCTATGTCTAACTTGTTGAACAGGGCCCGGGTTTCGGAAAGACGACGGCGCTCTCTGTCGCGACCCTTGGAATGGGAGAGACTCTCGGACCCGTCTTTGCCAGCGCTCCAACACACGTTGCTGTGAATACTTTTGCTGCTCGACTGTACGCCATTAGCTCAAGCTTGGTGAACCAATACAACAAGGACAAGAAAGAGAAGGATCATGTCCGCCGCAAGCTTGTTGTCCGTGGTTACGACGACGAAGAGTATGAGGCCTTTCAAAGCCTTCTACGCGATCCTAAGGAGACTGATGATGCGACTTCCGACCCCTGTAAGAGACCGGGCAGGTGGAACCTCCATCTGTCCAAGACGCATTGGCTTCTGATGTGTCTACGATCACGAGCTGTCCCTAGCATGCATCCTTGTGATAGCATTGCTATCCATCGACTGCAGAGACAAGTCGACAAGGACAACAAATTGATCGGGCTCCGTCGCGTCGCATCAGGTACAATAAGCTGGGAAGAATATGCGAATGACAAGATGGTCGACAAGAAAGTGATTGAAGCTCTCTTCCGTCGAATCTTGGAGGCTGCCGACATTGTTTGCACCACCCCAGCCCAGTCCTGCGGCAAGTTCTACCGTGACTGGAAGAAAACGAAGGCCAGGGGATTTGCCGTCGATGAAGCCGCCAACATGACCCGGCCCGATTTGTATTCCCTATGGGGGAATACTATGATGCCTTGTATTTTGGCAGGCGACGAGAAGCAACTGCCGCCAGCTGTGATATCCCTCGATGAGAAGGATTCACAAGGCAATGCGATCAATCGTCTCGGTCGTGACGCCAAGATATCTCCTCTTGAGTTCTTCAAAGGACTCGGCATACCCGTGTACCGCCTTCGAACACAGCTACGAATGGCACATGGCCTATTTGACCTTTCAAAGCGATTTATCTACCCGGATGTCGATTGCACCTACGGACCAGGATGCAGTATTGAGCTCGACGCCCATCGTATCGGTCGCGACATTGAATTCTTTGTCCTTGGCAAATATCCCCAGCTGAACGCCGCTCCGACTGGCTCACTCCAGCCCATATTCATTCATTGTGAGGGATCGCATTGCCATACCGACCCCATAACGAAATCGAAGAGCAATCGGGATCAAGTTATCGTCGCATTGGATTTCATTTTGGGCTTCATCTCGAGCACCGCGAGAAGAGTTCAGCCCTCCCAGATTATCATCATCACACCGTATACAGCAAACATGCATGTCATCGAGGAAATACGAAAGAGGCCCAAGTACGCTTCTCTTGCTTCGATGAAGCCAGCCAAGACCATTTCCTCCTTTCAGGGCCAAGAGAGCGACATTGTCGTAGCCATCATGGCTACAACCAAGCAATCCGGCCCGGGTATGACGACCGACGAACATCAACTCAACGTAATGCTCAGCCGTCACAGAAGCGGTTTGATCATTGTGGGAGATATCTACGTGACCGGAAGGCTTGGTGATGAGAGAAACAACGGTAGGCGACAGGTCCAAGTCGGTCGGGACAAGTTCCAGGTTAGAGGAACGAATAGGGAGGTATCATGGGTTAGCGCCACTGTTCTCCGCAGTGTACACCAGACTCTGTGGGACAACAAGCGCGTCATCATGATCTGAGTCGAGAGGGGGCTGGGTAAATAGTTAGCCATGCGGGTGATGGTTCATGGCCGTCTTGTAACCTTCTCCGCGTTCCGGTTTATCGAATACCCGCTTGTTATACCTAGTAATACATCTTGTACCTCCTTCATAGTGAATGTCTGACTGCATTGCCTCTCCCTCCCAGGTGATGTGTGAAACGTGGGTCAAAAATGAACGAGTTGCCAAACCATCAAAAGGGTTACCGAACTCCTCTCAAGTAGATTGAGACAGTTGACATAAAGCTCTCACGGGGGATTCACAAATATTTGGTAATAGAAGTGATAATTTAGGTACTTCCATAAGTTGTCGGTGCGTAACTGCGTTCTCATGGGTTCGCGTTGCGGACTTGGAGATGCGGACTTGTAGCGGGCTTGCGGACTTTCTAGTAATCTAGAATGAGCAAACGCGCAAGACGGTTATGTAACCCAGGGGTGTTTAACGTTATTGACGATCCTAGCCTGTATGGATGGCTGGTTATAAGAAGGAGGGGGAGTGCTACACATGAATGTCAAGTACATCAATCACCTCCCCAAGCCTTCACTTTCAACAAGTCTACAACTATGGCTCCCGCAATTCTCATCGCTGGCGCCACCGGCAACACTGGTCGAAACACGACCGAAACCCTATCACGACTCATAGATTCCAAGAGCTTTCTCTCCGGCTACAAGATCCTCGCCCTCACACGTTCCGCCAACGGAGATGCAGCCAAACATCTAGCCAAGCTGCCAAACGTTGAGGTCATCGAGATGAGCTGGACCGATGTAACGGCCAATTGGCTCCGCGAACACAATGTCGTTAGGGCATTCATAGCATCGCATATGATGCCGACTCAGTTTCCCGAGGAGTCAACATTCCACGTTGCTGCCCTGAAAGCAGGTGTGCAGTACGTCGTCCGTATTTCAACCACAGCTGCAAACGCCCGCCCGGACAGTCTAGCGTTCTACCCAAGAACCCATTGGGCAATCGAAAACATGCTTGCCTCGCCAGAGTTCAGCGCCATGCAGTGGACTTCACTGCAACCTAATGCCTTCATTCCGCTCTTCCTTAACAACGCCGTTCAATTCGTCAAGAAGTTTCGCGAGACTGGAAAGCAGGATATACTAAGGCTAATGTCAAACGAGGATGCGCCTGTTGCTCCAGTTGATGCCGACGAGGTCGGGGCTATCGCAGCTCACTTGTTGGCAGAGGAAGATCCAAGTCGACACAACAAGGCAAAGTACGTCTTGAATGGTCCAGAGGATATTACTGGCAAGCAGCTTGTTGAAATGGTTGAACAAGCCATTGGAACCAAAGTCGAAAAGGTTGTTTATAAGGATACCACTTTTATTGAGGACATGGTTACGGTGGCACCCCCGGAGATCAAGGCTCTTATGAAGTCGATTGTGTACTCTTTGGATGCGAGTTGGGAGGGAAAGTGTTCGACTTTGACGACTAGTAAGGAGATGCTGGAGTTGGGTCTGCTGAAGATCACGGCTGCTGAAGCGTTCAAGAACTTCATAGGGTAGAGGTAGGGGAAATGGCATCGGGGTAGGTAGAAGTTAAAGACCCCTATTAAAATTTAGTTAAAGCTCATAGAAAAGATAGTTCTTAAAGTTATTAAAATTACTATTTTTATTTCTATTACTATAAGTAC
>JABEEN010000887.1:0-18366 GCA_013363205.1 Fusarium tuaranense | reverse complement strand
GTGTAGTGCAAATAGACCTGCCTAGTATGTCAAAGACTTTTCTTGCCTCGGGCACGTACGGGGAAGGGGAGCCGTCTCAAGAGCCGGCCCCTTTACCCCGTACCCCGCATGGCCCCATCTCCATCATGACTCCATAGTCGAGATAAGTTAGATCCGGGGGATAGTCATAGTAGGTTAGCGGACTATAATCCGCTTAATCCGCTTAATCCGTCCCCCGTATTCGTGAAAGCCCCCCAATACAGAGACATGCCACCGCATATTCATTGGCTTGGCATTAGGCCATGGTTGGGGAAACATCCACTTTGGGGGAATCTCGGCCAGGTTTTGGCTTGAAAACCCGAGAAAGTTTCGGGGAACTTTTGGAATATCGTGACGGACACTTGTCCGCCTGGCTTGCGCAATGTCCTTGGGCGGAAAAAAAGCCATGACGAGGGTTGACACTTTGCAAAGAGAGCGAGCGAGTGCTACGTTGACGGATTGACATGATCATGAATCCGATCCTGTTGATTTAAGACTAGAAGGACCTTCCCATTTCCTCCAGTCAGCATCACTACACACATTTTCCCACCTTCAACCACCAAGATGCCCGCCACAATTTACGTTCCGAGTCCTCTCGAGAATCTCCCAAACGACACAGACGTGGTCGGCCATGACAAGCCCATTGTGCAAGCCCCCATCAGAGAGCATGATGACTCTCAGCTCCGCACTATAGACGGCCTAATCCGTCAACGCGCCTCACTGTACCCTCATGATCATGTCATTTCATACCCTTCCTCAGGCATCAACTATGTCGATTACACCCTTCAGCAACTGGACGTTTTTGCTTGGAGAGTAGCCAAGTTCTATGAACCTGAGCTACCGATCCGGACATCGTCAAGCCAGAAGCCTACAGTTGTTGCTATGCTGGGCCCCTCAAATCTGGAATACCTCATCACTATGCTGGCTCTTAACAAGATGGGCCACACAGCGCTGTTACTATCGACAAGGATTCCCCAAATTGCTGTCGAGTCATTGGTCAACGCGACAG
Source organism: Fusarium tuaranense (assembly GCA_013363205.1). Classification (NCBI taxonomy): domain Eukaryota; kingdom Fungi; phylum Ascomycota; class Sordariomycetes; order Hypocreales; family Nectriaceae; genus Fusarium; species Fusarium tuaranense. The sequence goes on along the minus strand of JABEEN010000887.1, from coordinate 17,339 downwards.
GAGCTACAGCTATCATCGCTGATGGGCGCTTTATTGAACTTGCGGACAATGTCAGCAAGACGATCCCAACTCTACAGTCTCTTCGGATTGCTGGCAGAGAGACGTTCGAGTACCCCATCGAAGCTCATGGAGACACGCAATTGGACGGACACTTGGATCCAGAGGTTGAGACCGAGAATATTGCATGGATTATTCACTCAAGCGGTACGTTTGTTGCCTTGTTTCGATGCCACCTCTCACTAATTGTGCTATCAGGTTCAACCGGCCTTCCTAAACCAATCTACCAAACGCAAAAGTCATGCTTACCGAATTACGCCATTCACATGGACATGAAGTCCTTCATCACCTTGCCTTTATTCCACAACCACGGCATCTGCAACATGTTCCGCGCTATCCACTCGCGCAAAGCTATACACCTGTACAACGCCGACTTGCCACTTACCCAAGACCACCTCGTCAACATCATGCGAGAACACAACTTTGAGATCTTTTATGGTGTGCCATATGCCCTCAAGCTCCTTTGCGAGACAGAAGAAGGCATCAAGCTTTTGCAAAGCCTCAAGGTTGTCATGTACGGAGGCTCAGCGTGCCCTGATGACCTTGGCAACTTGTTGGTTGACAATGGCGTCAACCTCGTCGGACATTACGGAGCGTGAGTACGATAGGCCCAACTGATGATCTCGACTAACATATCTACAGAACCGAAGTCGGACAGCTCATGACTTCCTTCCGACCTGAAGGAGACAAGGCTTGGAACTACGTGAGAGAAAGCGACAAGCTCTCCCCTTTCCTCAAGTGGGTGCCGCGAGGGCCCAACCTGTACGAGTGCTGCGTCACAGATGGTTGGCCAGCCAAGGTACAATCCAATCAACCCGACAATTCATACGCAACCAAAGATCTCTTCGAGCCGCACCCTACGATTCCTCGAGCCTGGAAATACATTGCCAGAATGGATGACACCATCGTCTTGGTCAACGGCGAAAAGTTCAATCCAGTCGCGATGGAGGGTTCTATCCGATCCAATAAGAACGTGAAAGAAGCCGTCGTGTTTGGAGCTGGGCGACCTTATCTCGGAGTTCTTATCGTTCCCTCAGAGATTTGGGCTGGCAAGCCAGAGTCCGATATTTTTGAAGTTATCTGGCCTCTTGTTGAACTCAGCAATCAGTCTTCGGATTCTTTCGCTCGCATCTCAAAGTCCATGGTCAAATTACTTCCTTGGGACTGCGAGTATCCCCGGACGGACAAGGGCAGCGTTATTCGTCAGGCTTGCTACAAGAATTTTAGGACGACGATTGACGAAGCGTATGATGCTGAGGATGTACAAGGAAGTGACTTGAAAGACCTGAATCTTCCTGAGTTGCAGACCTTCCTTCGAAAACTTCTGGTTCAGACTCTGTCTCTCAAGGATACGCCTGCGGATGATGTGGACTTCTTCACTCTGGGCTTGGACTCCCTTCAGGCGATCCAGATGCGAAGCGAGATCCTCAAGACAGTGCAACTGGGAAACAACAAACTGGGACAGAATGTCGTCTTTGAGCACCCTTCCATCGAGCAGCTGAGTCAGTTCTTGCTGGGACTTCGCCTTGGCCAGGACTCGATCAAGACTGGATCAATTGAGCAGGAGATGGGACAGCTGCTTGAGAAGTATGGAAAGTTTACTGAACAGGGACCTTCTTCAGTGGTATGTTTGAACACTTCTGCCTTGAGAACAGCTTTTGACATTTTATAGGTCATCACAGGTGCTACTGGCTCACTTGGCGCTCACGTCGTCGCAAAGCTCACCACAGATCCCTCAATCGACAAGATTTACTGTCTTGTTCGAGCTTCTGACGATGTTCAAGCGCTCTACAGAGTCAAGGAGTCAATGCTCCAACGCAAGGTTTACCACAACCTCCCTCTCGAGGCTCGTCGCAAGATTGTCGCCCTGCCATCGGACCTTTCGGATCCTCATCTCGGCCTCCCGGGCGAGACTTATGCATCCATCACCACAAACCTCCGATCTGTCATTCACTGTGCATGGTCGGTGAACTTCAACATGCAACTTTCAAGTTTCGAGAAGGGCAACATTGCGGGTGTCAAGCATCTCATCGATCTATGCCAAGCCGCGGGACCTACAGCCTCGATGAACTTTTGCTCCTCAGTCAGCACATGTTCCCGAGCCACCGTTGTCCCAGTACCTGAATCAGCGCCACCATTTGAGTGGGCGCAGGGAATGGGATACGCTCAGTCCAAGTCCGTCTCTGAAAACCTCTGCGCCAGAGCAGCTAAGTCGGGTGTCACCACTCGCGTTCTCAGGGTTGGTCAAATTGTCGCTGATACTCGCCACGGAATCTGGAACGCTCAAGAAGGTGTTCCCATGATGATTCAGACAGCAGTTACCATTGGTGCTCTTCCTAAGCTCAAAGAGACGCCATCATGGTTACCGGTTGATGTCGTGGCCGAAGCTGTTGTTGACATTTCCCTCTCCGACTCAGGCAGCGTGTTCACCAACATCACCAATCCCAAGACGTTTGACTGGACACAAGATCTTCTTCCTGCACTACGAAACGCTGGTTTGACTTTTGATGAGCTGGAGCCAAAGGAATGGGTGCAGCGTCTAAGGGCGTCAAACTCTGACCCTACGGCTAACCCTCCCATCAAGCTGGTCGACTTCTTTGCATCCAAATACGACAAGGACGACTTCACACCTTCGAAAGCTTTTGCTACCAAGAAAGCCTGCGAACTGTCACCGGCTTTGGCCAACGCTGGTGTATTGGATCAAGATTTCGTCAACAAGTTTGTTTCCTATTTCCTCAACACACCTTGGAAGACAGAAACCAAGAACGACACCACCAAGACCGCCATCGTCGTCGCTGGTCCCTGTGGCTCTGGCAAGTCGACTCTTAGCTTGGCTATGTCATCCTCGCTTAAAGTTCCTTTCGTCGAAGGTGATTCACTTCATACCCGGTCAGCGGTCGAAAAGATGGAGTCGGGCACGGCACTTGTTGATAAGGATAGATTGTCATGGTTGAAGAGGCTGTGTGTACGCGCTCAAGAGACCCTCTTTGATCTCGGCTACGACTCAGTTGTCATCAGTTGCTCTGCTCTGACAACTGCTTACAGAGGCACGATGCGTCAGCAGTTGCAAGAATATGGGGTCAGGGTGCTGTTCATAGACCTACAGGCTAATGCGGATGTCCTAGCTCAGCGCTTGGAAATACGTTCAGGTCACTACATGAGTGCGGGCATGGTCAGCGGACAAGTTGAGCTCCATGAAGATGCGGCTGTGGAGGAAGTGGATGTATTCCCTATAGATACGGAGGCTGGGAAAGAACCGGTTGCCGAGGAGGCTTTTTGGTTTTTGTCAAGGATTGTTAATTAGGGTTGGCGTTTCATCACTGTACCTAGGCTATGGACTGATACAATGAGATTATTTCCGAAGAAAGAATTTAACATCCAAGCTTCCCTAAACCTGGATCAACATGCTACTATTCCTGCCGAGGGCTTGATAATTCCTAGAACTCCGGACCTTCTCTAGTTCCACCTGTATTCTCTGCACTTCACCATACCCCAGCCGATTCCGCATCTTGCCCAAAGTACTCTGGATCAACGCCATGTCTTCATCTGATGTGACGGCATATCCAAGAATCAACAAGGGCCAAAGTCCAAGAAACATCCGTGCCCATTTTTCAACCTCCTTAGGCTGCCGCAAAATCTCTAAACAACTTTCCACCTGCCATCGGGAAGAATTGTTGTTATTCAAGATACATTCTATTGGTAGCTGGTGGGTAAAAGATTCTGTGACTAGGTTGAGGAGTAGTGATGTTGCAAGGATGACGAGATCGAATGTATGCGCACCGGAAGCAGATGTGAGGCAAGGCGCAGCTCGAGGTAATACCAATGCTTCCCAGTAATCCATCTCAGATCGTAGTCGGGCAAGATTCTCAGGGCTTTGCTGCGCGGGCGTGTTGTAAAAGGTGATGATTCTTAATTTCAAGCGGTACAACGTCGTAGAAACACCCAAGACGGGACTGCAAGCTGCGTATGAGGCGTCTTGCGAATCTGGCGGTGCGAGTAATCTTTCCACATTCGTGACAAACTGTGGATCGACGTCGAAGTAGGGCGCGAAGGGCCTCCTCGTAGACAGAAGAAAAGCTTGGTAGAGAATGCTCTCTGCAATGATGCGGTTGAAGCCTTGTGTCATAGATCCGGGCGGCGCTCCATTCTTGGACACAAGGTTAAGTAGCATTACGGCACCAGAGACGTGATTTCTAGGATCGACCGAGTCATCGAGGCACCATAGCTATAAGAAATTTCAGCCCGACCGAAAATCAAATACCGAGAGCCAGGAGCACATACGTCATGAACGTACAAAAACACTACTGTCGTTAGTAGCGGAGAATCAGGCTGTGTATCCGTGGCCTGAAACTTGACCAGCGTCTGATTAAGCTCGCGGACTGCTTTAGAGTAGTAATGAAGAGCAACATTCTTATGCCGGTTGTCATTTAGCAGGACGTGCTTGTTGCAGGCACAACAAGCAAAGACGGCACTTCTGACGCTTTCGCTATGAAGCATCATGTCGATGAGCTCCGACCGGCTTCGTTTAATGTGCTCCTGGCTACTTGTGGGGAGCACAATGATGGAGAAGTAGTAATTGAGGAGGTGATGAATTAGCTCACTCTCGATGCCTGGTTTAAAGAGAGGGCGTCCCGGAGAAGACGATCTGCTGCGATAGCGGACGATGGCTCTGCGACTCAAGTCAGGGTATTTCGACTCCTCTGATGCAGAACTGGAGCCTGAGTGCGATGGTTCGGCAAATGATAGACCTGGACTGGACCGAGAGCGATGTCGTCGATCACAAAGGTCTGTTGAAGTTGGCCACGCACATTGCCGGCCAAAGGCAGAGCAATTACGGCAAGATGGCTTCTCCTCGCCGCACTTCACCTTCCGTTTCCTGCCTACGGGGTTATTAGTACATAGGGGCAGCCTGTGAAAAGGAACTCACAAGTAAAGCATCCGGTCTTGGCGCGTAGCATTGCCTTGGTCATGGTTGATGGGGTCTAAATGTTGGAAGTATTGATGTGATGAAGCTGAGTTCTTCTGGGTTATCAGTGGCTGCTCCGGCAGACAGGGCGGCATTCAAAAGCGGGGTTCCATGGGTCGAGATGCTTTGCGGTCTGCAAGGGGCTAAGACGTGTTTGGTTATCTCACATTAGCGGAACGCCAGAAGTAGTGGTACACTCTTATCAACTACGATCCAGCTGAAGGATTGGGTGATCTGATTGGAGAAGTATATCCGACGATTCAAGACCCATGCCACTCAAGGCGATAATTGCCCTCTGCATTAGATCTATAAATTACGGAGATTATTAGACGGGGTTTAAGGCATCATACACGGGTTGTTGATAGCATAGCTATAAGAGATATTACTAAGTTTACTCAACTACAGGATCGAGAATACACAGTACGGTCATATAAGCTATCATCAAGTGTTGGATCTCATTCTTGCTTCCCTTCCTATGATACCCCTTCACTAAAGCCAACTACCTCACGACTGGACAATCTTGGATACCAATTCCGTTGCGGCCAATGTCTCTTCATCTCGGAAGCGCTTACCGACAAGTTGCAGTGCAATGGGAGCATCCAAAAACGTTTCCGGCACGTCTAGAAAAGCGTCAGCATAGATTTCAGACCTGCCAAGGTAAACCTGACTGACATTTTTTGTATTCTCTGTCGTCTTCTTCGGAACGAGGCTTATAGTCCTCGACGACGTCAATCGCTGGATCGACTTTAAGGCCGGTGGGAAACGCCACGCAAGGGTGGTCGAGGATATTCCAAATGGCTGTATACAGCCAATATTGTCCTGAACCCAACGTTGCAGCGGCCCCGACATATGCAGGGCAGAGGATAATGTCGACGCCTCTTTCCTTCATGACGCGATGATACCTGGAGATTTCAGTTAGCAACGTAAGGAAGCAGTTGGTTGAAATGCAAGTACTCTTCTCGATATGCATCTCTCCGGACGTTCAGTGCCCAGTTCTCGGGTATGGAGAGGGGCTCTGGCTGAGAGCTGCTAAAGGCCCATTCTGTCAAAGGCGCGATTGGCTCACCACCTTGTGCCAAGATATCTTTCTGTGTGCGTGCAGCATCTGGGAAATAGAGGGACATGATGATCTCGAGTCCTTCTTGATGTTTATACGGTTCAAAGTCGACTACCTTTACACCAGCTTCCCTCAGCTTGGTAACGGCATGGTGCAAGGCGCGTGTAACGGGAGGATGTGGACGCACCAAACTGGTGATGATGTTAGTTGCATCTCAACGTGTATCAGCGCCTTCTTGTGACACTTACCCATCATCCCAAATAACCCCAACAGTAATCTGATCGGGATGGAAGGGCTCAACCTTCTTCCAGGGCAGAGGTACCAAAGATGTCTCAACCTCCCAAGGCTCTTGATCAAGAATTGCCCTTTGAAAGAGATTCAGATCCTCAACAGTATTGGCCAAGGGCCCAATGACGCAACGAACACTCTCTTGCCCAGATCCAGCCAAACACACTCCGTTGTACGGGTTTCGCAATGACGTCGGTCGAAGGCCGTATGCACCGCAGAATGCTGCAGGAACTCTTATTGATCCGCCAATGTCGGTACCGATGCCGAGTGCGGCGCAGCGAAGGCCGAGAGAGGCCCCTTCACCCCCGCTGGAACCGCCGCATGTGAGTAAGCGGTTATGAGGGTTAACAGTCGTGCCGTAGATGGGATTGCTGCAGTCGATGTGCTGATAACTTAGCTTAAGCATCAACGAAGCAAGATTGGACTTACCATGACACTTTGAGGCTCGTTTGTTCGTACGTGAAACACGGCACCGGCTTTTTTCAACAGCTGAACTATGAGTGCATCTTCTTCCGCAATGTTGTCAATCCATGCAACGTATGCTGAGTGAACGATGCGACCCTTGAACCCGATGTGTTCTTTGGCGGAGATTGGAAGGCCGTGCAAAGGCCCTTTGAGTTTTCCAGTTCTCTTGAAGTAGGCATCGAGTTCAGCCGCAGTACTCAGAGCTTCCTCAACCATGAACTCGGTTGCAAAGTTGGTCAACTGGTGGGCAACGTGTGCCCTCTTAAGAAAAGCAGTGGTAGTTTCGAGAGCCGTCAGCGAATCGGAAGCCATTTGCTGAACCAGCCTAGTGGCGCTGGTTGTTGTGATCTCCAGCTCTCGTGGCGTGAGCAAGTTGCATGTCTCTATGAAGGTAGAGACGTTCAACTGGCCGATGGGTGGTAGCTCCTTGGGTGACAGGAGCCAGGCTGGGTTCATCGAGTCTCTGAGAACTTTGCGACACTTCTCTGCCTGGGTCTCCCAGGGGGCTACGGTTAAGGAACCCATTGCCAGAAGATCTCAAGGAAGATTTCGATATAAATTAACGAAGTAAAAGTTGGGCGTCTAAGGGGATTCGCTTTGCGCGGAGAAGGAATATGAGCTGTTAGAGTCTGGAGATAACGAACTGGAGGCGCCACCTTTATACCACCATCTCAGTACCTATCCTACCATCCCAAGGGAATTGGATCTTATCTGGCGGACCGAGTCCGGACCGCCAACAGTAACTGTTGATTCTCAATAGCCGCGCTGCGTGTTATTTGGCTGCCGCATCGGAGAGTTAGAATCCATCTACACCATCGCCATTAAGGCCCGGATGACCACCCTCGCTAAGCACTTCTTGCAGATAGCGCCACCTGTTTTCTTTAGCTTAGGTAGTCTGCCTCGCAATCCCAAGCCATTGGCCAGGACTTCGCAATTCTTGCGGATTGGTCATGATACCCGAGTCAGGATCATACCCCAGATTTTGCTATCTTGCTCCCCTCAACCCCTGTCCGAGCTAAATCTCGCAATCGTTAGCTATTGGCTGTTCACCCGCAAAATAGCCTCCTCCGCCAAGCTGCCGCTAATCCACATCCTGGAGTTTGGTTCTAGATAACGGGCGTCGGCAGAGGGGAGAGCATGATGAGGCGTCTGGAGGAGATGGTCTCCTGATAGTGTCATGCTCGGAAAAGCCCACCTGTTCTTACAACAGCGATACGCCGCCAGAAAGTCCTAGAGGTCAATAATCTCGGTCCGCGTGTCACCGTCGAACCATTATATATACTCGTTGAGTGCGGAAGCAAATTCTAAGACCTCATCTGTACCCTCATCTGCAGAACAACACGGCCAGAACCAACTTCCTTTGTTTCTTCGATCATTCTTGCGTATTTCTCCCTCTGCTCTATCTCAGCTATCAGATTATCGTCATGGTTTCACCAGCCGCTTCGGTAACTCCCTCGTTGGACTTCATACCTGGCACTATCCACCTTGTTGATCTTGATGGTACTATGCACTCTCGCCATGCTCAGGGTGCAACCCACGACGTTGTCCTTGTCCCAACACCTTCGGATGATCCAGACGATCCATTGAACTGGAGCCACCGAAGGAAGACTCTCCTTCTAAGCTGTATTTGCGTGTAAGTTGGACTACAATTGCCCTCTTTCTAAGCGGGATCAATGCTAATTTGGTAGGTACTGTCTTGCGGTCGGTATCGCGTCGGCCGCCATCTACTCAGTCCTTGTCCCCATCTCTGCTGCTACCAATCTCACTGTTGGCGACCTGAATACCGGAACTGGCTACATGTTCTTGGCATTTGGCTGGGGATGTCTGATCTGGCAGCCGCTGGCTCAAAAGATTGGCAAGCGGCCAGTATATCTTTTGTCACTACTAGGCACTCTGGTAAGTTAACCAATCCTCATTTCTAGATGTGAGCACCGGTTAAGATGTTAATAGGGAATGATGCTATGGGCTCCTCATGCCAAAACTAATGGCCAATGGATCGCCAACAAGGTCATCCAAGGAATGTTTGGCGCGCCCATTGAGTCTCTGTGCGAGATCTCTGTTGCTGACGTCGTAAGTGATGAAACCTCCAAAACCCAGTCCATTCCTTCTGTTAACACGTTACATAGTACTTTGCTCACGAACGCGGAACCTACATGGGATTCTATGCTCTGTTCCTTGTTGGGTCTAATTTCCTAGCACCTGTCATGTCGGGATTTATTAATGACGGACAAGGATGGCAATGGGTCTTGGTATGTTCAACTACTTATTCGAATGCTTTAATCTGACACCGAGAACAGCACTGGTGTTCCATCTTTAACGGCGTCGCATTCGTCATCATCTTTTTCTGCATGGAAGAAACCAACTACCACCGCTCTGCTACTGCGCCAATGGCCGACTCAGACCAGGACCGCCCTCAGCCTAACAAGTTAGCCGACAACTGTTCCGATGAGGAGAAAGCTACTAAGGTGCAGAGTACCGCTAACACTGACGTTGATCATGGGATCGTTATACCTTCTACCAAGAAGACATACATTGAGAAACTCAAGATTATCCGTCGTGAAGACCTCCGAAGTAAAGTTCCGTTGACGAACATGGTCATGCGAACATTCGTGTACTTCTCATTCCCTGTTGTTGTGTTTTCTGGATTCATGTACGGCGCAGTTGTGTGCTACTTCAATGTGCTGAATGCCACAGCGTCGCTCATCCTTTCTGGAGACCCTTACAACTTCTCCTCGAGCATTGTAGGGCTTTCATACGTATCAACCCTAATCGGAGTTTGCTTTGGGTCGGTGAATTTACTCATTCTACTGAAGCTTTGCTGACAAAGAGTTGTAGGACATATTACTGCGGACCACTGGGCGACAAGTTTGTCCTTTGGAAAGCCCGCAGAAATAATGGAATCATGGAACCCGAGTACCGTCTCTGGCTATATACTGCCCTAATCATCATGGTACCCGGTGGCATGATTCTCTGGGGCGTCGGTGCTGCCCATCAGATTCACTGGGTCGGCATGATGTTTGCCATGGGAGCGCTCGGGGCGGCCATTACAATCGGCTGTCAACTGCCCATCAGCTACTGCATTGATTGCTACAGAGATCTTGGATCTGACGCTATTGTCACTGTCATTCTGATCAGAAACACTATGAGTTTTGCCATTGGTTACGGGTAGGTTGTTCTGTCTCAACTTGATGAGACGTTGCTGATGCAGCCTATCTAGAGTCACGCCTTGGGTTACGAACATGGGTTATCAGAATGCTTTCCTTGTTGCAGCCTTCACTGCTTTGGCTCAGCTATCCTTATTTCTCGTGTTCATCAGATGGGGCCGTCATTTTCGAAAGGCCAGTGTTGCTCGTTACTGGAAGTATGTCCAGCAGGTCAAAGACGATGGCTTGCTGCATTAGGAGGATGCAGTACCAATAGCTCCTCTGAGAGAGAAGATCAGACGCGGACATAAAGTATGCCAGACCCATGAATAACTGTAGAATAAGAGAAGGGATTCTATAAGTGATGAATGGAGTGTAATAGGGCGCAATAAACTAAACCATCACTATGCTGAGATTGAGTGCGATATACACATGGCCGCATTACTGACTACCGTGGAGTATCGAGATGAAGGATGCAAGTTGGCTTCGCCAGGCTTTGAGTGTCTCCCTCTTTCACTCAAACATCCGCTTTCGCCTCAACTAGGTACATTATTTACCCTTCCATGCAGTCTGAAGCATTTCCCTCACCGTAGTGACCTTAATATCAGGGAACTGCTTGTTCAGCAATTTTTCATCCGGAAAGTCAAAAATGCCCTCAGTCACCCAAATACCAAAGGCCGAGAAGAGCCTCTGCGCCGACTCCTTAGGCAAATATGAGTATGAGGCGGCTTGGCCGGGAAGTTCGGTGACTTTGCCGGTCCGGAGCTTCTCCACGTTGTCGTAGGTAACGGTGAATTTCTCCCCTAGTTCCATGTGCGATTAGATATATCACTTCAGTTCTCAGTGGGATGATGGGTCTTACCCCCTCGGGCCTCTTCGGCAATATTAACAAACTCCTCCCATGTGAGCTTGTCACCAATTGCATAGATATTGCGTTCCCATTTAGGGAGGTCTAGCGCTGCGACAACGAACTTGGCCACATCTTTTGTATAGGTGAAGGTCATCTTCTGTTTGCCGTCGCCGGGGATCGAGGCATGCCTATTAGCCATGTCGACGACAAAGGTGGACTGCGGGATGTATGTTTCGACATTTGGCATGGCATAATAGTCGAGGAACCACCCAACGTTGAAGGCTGTCCATTCTAGGTGCGTCTTCTCCAGCTCTGTGTATGACGCCACATGCTGGAAGCCGTAGGGAAGAAGATCGAACCACCTGCTCAACGCTGTTAGTCATTCCGGATCGTGAGCCCCATATGATTTAAGGCAACGTACTTGATCTCAGGTTGAACTGCCCAAGTGCCAGTGACGAACCGCTTGGTCGGCTCGCTCTTCTCTGCTGCCTTGATGAGATTAATCTGAGCCTGGCCCACGCCGATAATATGGAGAGCGAGTGTCGAGATAACGGTGTTAATTTCGTGCTGTTCTAGGACGGTTTGGAGGGCGTCGACGTCTTCATAATCGACAGCGATGACGGGTGCGCCGAGATCAACGCCATCGGGGGCCTGCGCGTAGGGGGTCAGCTTGTCCGGAAGCTGGTTCTTGGCTCAGACCGGGGAGACTTGCAGTACGCGATAAGATGATGGCCTTGTGTCTCGAGTCGTCCTTGAGGGCATCGATTATGGTGCGACCAACACCTCCAGTACCTCCAGCAACTGCTACGTTGACCATATTGGAGAAAGAAGTCGTCTCAACTGCGTCGTAGAAGATAAAGGAGAAGATACTTTAGGTGTGCCGAAAACGTACGAAGCTGAGAAAAGATGGGATGGTAGATTAGAACGTATGTTGAGCTGTAAGCGAGAATATTATCAGGAAATGAGATAATTCATCGTGCTGATTTCGCCAAGATCGCCAAGATGATGCATCAGGGAATGATTAAATATCTTCGTCCGAGTTTCGGCCGTTATCTGCACTCGAGGACCCGTGTGGGGTTAGGAATCGGGTCGATGGTTAGGCCGTCGGTGAATAGTGATAGGTATCAGTCCACATCACTTGAACATCAATCACCGTCTGTTACAATGGTAACTAATATCGCAGTCAGTCGCAGTCCGAAAGCCGAGGTATTGGCCATGCCATCGCCATCGCCATCGCCGAAGCCATCAACCGCAAGGAGGGCCACGATGTCAAGATATTCAGTCGATCAGGAAGCAGGATGGGGCAAGCCGTCGTGAATGAATAACTGTGATACTATTCCAGCTTCTTTAGACAGCGCGAGACTCGTATAAGCGATCAGAAAGGCCTAGTACTAGATAAATCAAGTAAAGATGATACCACCGTCGACAAGGAGAGTTTGCCCTGTAACATAGTCCGAGTCAGGTCCACCCAAGAAACTAACCATCTTCGCAACGTCCTCCGGGACACTCGTACGTCCCAATGAGATCAAGTCGTCACTATGCTTCTTGATCATGTCGCCCTTCTTCGCGCCATGGACCTTTGCCAACTCCTCATCAATAAGATCCCACATGGCCGTACCCACGATTCCCGGTGCATAAGCGTTGACAGTAATCTTGTGGGGCGCCATCTCCATAGCAAATGCCTGTGTAAAGCCACGAACTGCAAACTTGCTTGCCGAGTAGTGAGAGAGCATAGGGAAGGACTTCATAGCGGCAATAGATGCGGCCCCAATGAGCTTACCAGGAGTTCCTTGCTTGATCAGTTGCTTGGCGGCAACTGAATAGCAGTTGAATGTGCCGAAAACGTTGATATCAAACATGCGACGAAGATCGTCTGTCGTTACGTCGAGAATAGGCTTGACTTGGGCGATTCCGGCGTTGGCCACCATGGTTGTTAATGGGCCGAGCTCTCGAACTGAGGCTGCAACCATCTCTTCGACTTGGGCAAGGTCGGATACATCAGCTGCATGTCCGTATGCTCGACGGCCAAGTTTTTGGATCTCGGAAACAACCTCATCGATCCCGGCCTTATTCGCCTGAATATCTGGAAAATGAGTCAAAATCAGGTTACTGGTCAGGTAAGGGATGTACGTCTTACCATTAATACAGACATCATAGCCATCCTCGGCAAGACGAAGAGCAATCGCCTTTCCTCTAAAAAATGCACGTTAGTTGATCCGGTCGGAAGTGTCGGGGCGCATAAACGCACATTCCCCGCGCTGAACCAGTAACAATCACCGTTCGTGGCTGCGAAGTCATTGTGTTTTTGATCTGCAGAAGCTGGGGAAACGTGGTTGGGGTATCTTCAAGATGATTTGTACAGAAAAAAGTAGAGGGGATGCAAGAATAGGGCTGGCGGGAGCGAATCCGGCAATATTTATAACCTCCCTTAGCAGTAGATTAATGCCAGTAGCATGCATCAGCATTGACTTCGGCAGTTACAGTATCAATCTGGGGGCCTCATAAAGACGATGCACCAGGGCGGGTCAACGGAAGCGGGAAGCTTCGTTCTTGGTGGAAGTAGAGACGTGTTCCATGCCGACTTCATCTTGTGACCTTGATCCAGTTCATATTGCATGACAACCCCGCATTTTTCCTCTGTTGTGAAGCATGAGTAGTTCCTTTAACATACGCAAATCGTGTTAATTCTACTCCTCGCCGCGTCTTCGTCCTACGATTGATGATGCGGACCCGATTGAGGGGGTGGAAAAGATGGTGATCGGAGCCGATCCAACTTGACCGAGAACCCACTTCCCCGCAAGCTGTAACCCCGCGATCTGCAACGTGCCGTGGCAGGGAAGTCTCGTGTTTGTAGCTTGACTCGGGTATGAGTATGAAGTGTTCCGTGCTACCGTGAATGACCGACAAAGTCGGACGGATGCATCATTCCCAGCTGTATGAGGTAGTTTCGGGGTAGGGTCATCCCTAACTGATTGGCTCATCGGGTGCAGTGTTTGGGAACCTGTGTTCAGCATGCATGATCCCGACGGCTTCGTATCATCCTGGCGCCAGAATTGCGGGTGGCGTCGAGGCATCGAAGGGACGGTTAGGCGATCCTCTCAGCATCACTCTAAAACCATCTCTATCACAGTGAAAGGCGACATTGAGCAACATCAACAAAACTCGGCATCCCTAACAGTTCTTCCTCGAATTTATCTTGACTTAGCCATGCCTACGTCATACACACAAATGTCTTAGTTCGGCAGTGGACCGGGAGAGAGCTACCGCGAAAAGAAAGAAGCTCCGGCTTTTGGTTTGTACACTTATAGCGTTGACAACCTATCGGTTTCGGACGAGGTGCCCCAGGAAAATGGCGGCCGATCCGATGTTCCGTGGCTGCGACTCCTGAACAACGAAGGGGGTCCAACCGTCAAGGCACAAATGGCCCATGGGGCGTTCAGCTTTGCGGCACGTAGACATACGCTCCAGGAGCCAGACAGAGCAGGGAACCCTCATGAGCCGAAAGAGTGTGATGGGCTACTTTTGTACTTAGACTATGCTCATCATAGCTTGGGTTCTTATCACGTCTCGAGCAAATCACTTGCCGGCCTTTGCAGTAACATATGAGGTATAGGGGCATCAGGTCTTCTTATTAGTATCTAGAAATATGGCTTATTAATTTCTTTGCTATCTAGGTACAACCAGTTGACAAGTTTACCGACGATCCTGGGTAAACCAACTTCCCCTCCAATTATCAACGGCCCCTATCCAAGTACATCCTGTACTCTTTAACAAAGGGCCACTCATAATGAATCATCTAGTGAGTTACAATGATGGCGAAGAAGTGGGTGTTCGTAGGTCCCTCTCCCTGGTTGTAGTTGCCAGCCTTGAAGTAGCTATCCGGTCCGTTGAGGTCGAAAGTGTCTAGCTCCTTGTAGGGGCTATCGTTGATGCTAACAGAAAGCTTGTTCTTCTCGTATCGAATTTCATAATGGAACCTCTGACCCTTGGGGACCTTGGCGAGAACACCGGTTCTGGCCTGGCTACAAGTGCGACACTTCTGGACACCGACAGTGAACTCGCCCTTGGAGTTGTAGTAGAGTTCCATGACAGGCTTGGTGGAGATTGAATCGTCGATGTGAATCTGGCCCACGACGATCTCATCATCATTCTGATTGACGACGAGATCAGCGTAAAGGCGGTTGCGAGAATTGAAAGGACTCCATTTGCTAGGATTGGTCTCCCGCAGCTCGGTGCGACAGTGCTTGCTATTGGGAGTGGTGACACACTGAGACTTGGCCGGGACCTTCATGGCAAGAGCTCCATCCTTGCTATTGGTGAAGAAATAGTCAAAGTTCTCAAAGCCGTTGCATCCCTGAAGATCAGCGCTGGAGATGGTCTTGGGCTTTCCAGGACTTCCGATGGGGAGTTGCAGCTTCCATTTTGAGAGGTCAAAGTTTCCACCTGGAGCGCATTTGGGGTCGAGTGCGGCAACCTGCGAGAGGTTGATGATGTTGAGAGAGGAGGCCAGAAGGCCAGCCGACAGGATTTGGATAAGACTAGGAGCCATGTTGAAGTAGTGACTGTCTGAAAGGTGATGAGTGAAGAGTTGTCTAGATACAGTCAAGACGGAGATGGAGCGATTTTTATAACCTTGAGTTCTTCTTACTTGAGACGGAGTCGCCGGAGACAGGGTGGATTAAACTGGCCATAGCTTCGTGTTGTGAGATTCCATTCTAATGTTCATGTGATTCCTCCTCGTGTCAGAGTCTCACACACGGTTGACCTCTCACGTTTTCATCCAGCTTGCTGACAGTAAATGCGACATGATAGATTAAGGACACGGTTTAATGGGCCCTCTGCTGATCAGTGTACGAGAAAAAGCAGCACTGACCCATAGAGCTTCCTATCATAGGTAGCGCTTACAGATGATCTTTGGTGGGCTGAGGTGATGAGACGCAGTTTACGTAGTAAGCGGTTCGGAATAAACATCCGTTTCCGTATCCAGCCATGGTTGGGCGCGGTATTCTTTAACCCGCGTTTATAGTCATGAATAATAGCCACTTTCCGGATTAATGTCAAAATCATGCAACATTTAACCTAGGAGCACAACAATCAAGAGTCCGGATGACCATGACGCGATGTAGGCCGCTAGCTGATGGCATTGAATAGATAGACTAAGTAATTAATCACGGGTTTGCCCAAGGGCTTCGATGAATAAAGCGCCAGGAGCCACATCAGGGACCATTTCCGCTATTTCCAAGTGGTCGAGTGTCGATGGTTCCGGATAGAAGCAGAAAATATCCATCCAAAAGTTAGTTATCACAGAAACAACCCATGAAACATTGAATACCGGCAAGGTTCTGTAATTATTGTGGGTAAAAATGCACAATGCTTCAGGACATATCGAGCCAAGCATTGTGTTGTGCCAAACTGCAACTGAGCCTTGAAAGTTTCCAAAGTTGTACATATTCAACTCGTCTTTCCGCCACTCGCAGCAAGCAAAATAGAATTCATAAGAATTGAAATTGTATTCTTCGAGGCTAACTATGTGAAGCATTGCTGTTCTCACACACGTTTATGTCTTTTCTTTTATCTGCTACATGTTTCCCCAATGTCTGGGTACTATGAAGTCAAATACCCTACACCACAATGGACGGAATGAGGGCGGAATTAATTCCTCGATCCGGCTTTAACCTTGGGAGGCCGGATTGATTACACCCTTATCATCTTATCAGTGCATATACCGATAACGGAGGTTCTGATGACAGATATTTCAACGTCCAGAGCTATTAGAAAGGTGAAGAGAATAGTTACTATGTAGGAGAATCAGAAGGCTCTTTCGCAATTCAAAACATGCAATCACCATCCGCATCAGTTTCAATTCGCCAAGCAACAAGCCCCACGGACTTGGCGTCCGTGACCGAGTGTTTCCAGGCTTACACGCAATGGCTTGACGAAGATATTTCCTTTCAAGACTACAGCACAGAGCTAGAAGGACTCCCAGGAAAATACGCACCTCCATTCGGCGCCCTTCTACTCGCCGTGGATGAAGCACAAGGTCAAGTCCTTGGGTGTATTGCCATGCGTCCACTCTCAGTGCAATCCGAGTATCGTCAACATCACCCTATCGACCAACGGTACTGCGAAATCAAACGGCTCTTTTTGTACCCGAGCGCTCGAGGTCGCCAAGTTGGGAGGAAACTTGTTAGAGAGGTGTTGAAACGGGCGGAAGCTGAGGGCTACAACGTGGCACTTCTAGATACACTGTCCAAGATGACATCGGCCATCAACCTTTACAAATCGGAGGGTTTCGTCGAGGTTGAGGCATACACATACAACCCACTGCGGGGAGCAATGTATTTCGCAAAGAGAATCACGGATGCTGCTACGTGAATAGGGCAGGCGACTTATTCCTAAAGCTTTTCACCAACAGGACTTCAGCTCCGCATTGTTGTCAGCGAGGATTAAAGCCAACTCCGTCAACAAGCGATTTAGACAAGTCATTTAAAATAGAGGAACACAGTTTTATCC
>JABEEN010000886.1:0-12002 GCA_013363205.1 Fusarium tuaranense | reverse complement strand
CCCCTTTCCCCCTCAAATAGATGCTCCAAGAGTCTCTTATCTGAGCCAAGTTTGCGCCCATATGGATTCTGTCGTTTCTTTGCTTTATCTTCTGGGAGTTTCCCTCTTCTGTTTGGAAAACGAGACGAGCCTTGTTCGAGTTGTACATGGGCAATGGCTGCCGTTTGGTTCCCAAGAAGTCATACTGAACTGGGCCAAGCTTTCTGGCAGAGGGAAATGGTGACGCCAATGACACTGGCGATAAGGCGTTGACTCCATCAGCGGCAGCTGAGTTGGGTATCGAAATGTCATCGTTCTTCGGGTTCGTAATCGAGAGGGGGGTTGTCCAGACTCGGTGGCACTGCAAGGTTACCTCACTTGTCAGCCTCCCCTCAACATTTCTGGTGACTCGACGTACTTTGAAATACTGCAAGTTTTCAGCCATCATGCACAGATCTCTCGTCATGACGGAGGCGTGACTCAGAGACAGGTCCTGTGTTGGTGGGTTGGTGCGAAATCAAGTAGAACGGCAAACCTCCAGCCTAACCATTGTTAAAGAGTTACCATCTTATTTGATGAGACTAGGTTAATCCATGACGAGACTTAGGCCATGTCAGATTCAGTCTGTCCGCGAGTTGTCTTGGGAGATTCTCGCAACTCTGACGGATCAGGAGGTCTGTACCAACAAAGGTTTAAGGGGGAGATGACACTTCGGGTGAGACTTTTGTCAGCGGAGCACAGAAGCTTCAGGAGGCAAAGATTACCTTGGCTCAGAGCTCTACAACAGAGTTCTGGGTCGAATCTTCACAGCGTGATTGGTATGAAGGGGTCATGGGGCCGTAACATTTTCACGTTCAACCTTGTTGTCTGGGATGAAATGAATTGAACGTCGGCCAGCTCCCGAAGTCCGGCCGAGGGTTGAGTTCGAAGCGGGAGAAGTCACGCCGTTGAAGGGCCGGGTAGATGCGGGAGGCCATTGAGGTGCCTGTGCCTGTTGGCGCCTTTCCTGACGATGACCTCAGATTCTGGTTCAGGTCCATTGCTGCCTACCCTGCATGCAAGCATAATAGATTATCCAGCACCGGATCAAGGCAAACTCCTCTCAGGAGGGTGATGAAGTTATCTACAAAGCGAGATATTCCTGGCTGGTCGATCACCCTCGTGCGTGTTTGCCGTGGAATAAATGTTTGATACCAAAATAACCCGATGCGTCTGACATATCTGTTTGTTGAAAACAGGCTGTAGCATCGCCGAATTTTTCAAAGGCGATGCCAAACTCTTGTTGTTCGTCTGCCTTTCTTAGTGCGAAGAAGGTGTGGCTAGCCCCTTTTCCCACGCGCCGCATGGAACTTCACCCAACGCCGATGTGAAATCAAGTTTTTATGCATCAAGCATGCTGCAAATTCAAATTCCGCCTATTCTCGGATGGGAAGAAGACAAGTGGCCCTTTGACATGATCGTTGTACAGTTGGGGAGTTGAGCCTTGGTGGAGTGGAAGTGTACAATCGAAGAGACGTAGACCACAAATCTGCGGGCATTAAATTTAATATCCGCAACATGATGAACACATGATTTCCTTCCTTTGACTTCCCTTGTTGGATGCCTCTTCGGTAGCATTCCATTGGGCATCCAGAAAATGGTGTGGTGTTCAGAGTCGAAGGCCACTTGAAATTTTTCTGGTATTTCCCACCTTTTATCCCTCTGTATAACTGCCTTCCGATATCCGTCCGATTAATAGTAGATCTATGTACTTTAACATGGTGTTCTATATCTTGCTAACCTGCAATCACCTGACAGTCTGACAGTCTGACAGTCTAGGATTGCCCCTGGTTTGCAATATATTCATCCTTATTGGTTTGCGTTGCTCCCCCAGCACCACAAAGAACAGATCTTTGCCTTTACTGTTATTCAGCGGACCTAATAGCTTGCAAGCAGCGTCGCTGGAGAAGACAAGGAGTTGGACGTGGTAAAGCACTGAGTCCCAACTAGGTACTCCCTATCCCCCCCCAACCCAAAGGCTGCTAAAAATGTGTTGGAATTCGATCGGTACCCTTCCTTTCCCTACCACACCTGTTCTGTGTAGGATCTCCGCTCACAACGGCGTGGTAATGTCTCTCAATGGCTCTTCCTCCCTTGGTTCCAGCTTTCGCTTGTCCCTCAAACCGTTGTGATTGCTCTGGTCTGGGGATTCTCTCGAAGACGATAATGCCGGACTCGTATTCAAAACGAAGGATCCTAGTCTGCGAGCTTCGCAGCTGGGACTATGCTTGTGGTGCAGTAAGGGGCGTGTTCGAAGGAAGACTCGGAGGGATAATCGTAGTCATGAGCTTCGATACGGACATTAGTATTTGAAATGCCTGGAAAACAAATTTGGGGGCTGGGCCTGCCCAATTACAGTTGTATTGACTAAGACGAAATACTCCTTGAATTGTCTGCTTTCCTCTCTAATGGCAAGCCTGAAGTCGGCTCGGCCTTGCACAATTTGCTGCAAACTGGGGACCAAAGTCAGGGGCACCAACAACACCGGCGGGACACTGTTCGAGTGAACCATCACCATTCCGCCGTAAAGCCACAAGGCCTAACCCGCCCGCTTGGTTGCCAACGAAGACGGAACTGTTATCATCGCTCAAGCTCACCATATGAGGGACAAAGCCCTCAGTAGAGATAATGTTAGCGAAACTTAATCTAAGGGAGCTCGTGCGCTCATTTTTGGGACGGATACGAACCTCGAATTTCCTCCGCAAGCCTTAGAAACTCGTTCCAGGTGGCTTTGTCTCCTGCAACAATGGTTTCTTCCTCCCACTTGTCCATATTCTCGGGCGATGACGACCGTGGCTCAGCGGGATCCATAAACCTAAGATGGACATTCTTTCTAGAATCATCAAAGCCAAGAAGATAGTTGAATTCTCTCGTCTAAAATGCACCCATCCAACTTTTGTCATCCGTCAAAAAAACAATGCTTTGCCTCCAGATGTCATCAGCAGTCTCGGACAAGACAGTAACCGAACGGACTCGGACCCTACGAGGTCTTAGCAATTGTATAGCCAATTGCGGCATCAAAGTTCCTCATCCCCGGAGCAACCGAGACAACCCAGGCCACGACTTGGGAGTTAGGTTCGCATGCACGAGTCCTTAAAAGCTGACAATGACCTGACAAGACTCAGTGAGGCTCTGCGAAAGACTCGAAATTGGCCACTTGTGGATTGATATTTTGTGTATCATCCAAGACGAAGAGTCTGACATGATTGAATTTATCGACAAAATCTGCGATGGTGGCAAATATGCAAATACCAGCCATGTTAACAGAGCCATCAAGCTTTGTAGGTAATAAGATGCTCAGTAATCAATCAGCCTCAACTTCTTTCCAATCTCACGACGACGGGCTGCCTGTGCCTGCGCCGCCCGCTGTCCCCAAGACCTTTTCCAGGGCCGACTGGGTTCTTCTCTGGAGGGTCAGGCACGACATGATACGACTGCCTGTGTTTGGGCAGGCCGGTTGATTTCTTGTTCAACATGTTGGCGGCTTGTCTGGGGACTCTGTTGCTGGCAATAGGGTCTGAAATATGTATGCTAGCCCTTTGCAGTTCGCCGGAAGAGTTCCTCAAGCTTGGCGTCGCGGCGTTCCCAAGAGGTCGCCACATAGTAGTGACGGAAGGCGGGAAATCCCAGAGCAATTTGGGTAGGTCTGAGTAGAGAGATGTCGTGTTATCAGCCTAGAATCACGGGCATCGGGCCTCTGGATCACCCCAAGCCCCTTGTCTAATTGAGGTGACCTGTACAACCTCCCCGAGACGACACAATCATTCCAGAACAGAGGAATCGTCCTGTTCATCGGTGTCCTCGCCAACGCGTTTGCTAGTGCTCTGGAAGCAATGTCCCTGCGTGAGGCCTCGCGCGGATGCAGGAAGCTTGTCACTGAGTCACTGTCACTGATGGGGATATAAACCCTCGTTCTCCTCCAGGTTGCGGCAACCAGGCCCATGGTAGAAGGAAAGACACCACTTATATCTCGGTATTGAGCCTTAACGATACGCCTTGAATCCCATGCTTATCTATAATTGTGTGAACATTTGCACCTGATTTGACAAGAAGACTACACACTACACTTCATTAGTCCAGGAGGTTATGAAGAGTATATTCGGTGGGACTCACTTTTCTCGGCTAGTGAGTAGATTCCAGATGCGATTGGCGTACCCTAGAGGACTTATTAGTGCATGTTTCATTAATGTAGTGGTAAGACTTACAAAGAAGAAGCCGCAGAACCAGGGATCGAGATCGAGAGCAGAAATGTGAGATGTTCTTCATGACGGCGTGCATGGTACGGGTAAAGCCGATCTCATCTTCATTGTACATAGTTAGACGCTGAAATCTTGAAATGGGCTGCAGAGTCGGTCTTATTTCTGGTAAAGCGATTCGAGATATACAGGTCTTGGTTGCCGGGCTCAAGGAGAATAACACCCGCAGCGGCAACTCGTTTTATTTGCGGGAGGGAATTCCGGGCCGCATGTAGAGATACTCGGGATTTGCTTGAATTCAAGGCAACCACTGCGATACGTCACCGAGTAAACAAGAGCCTGGTTACTGATCTCACAAACGCCAATCTAATGGGTGACCTTAGCCGCGCCTCGAGGGTAGAAGACGCCATGGCGCGATCCACTGGGGGTGACTTCTTTACTCAGAGACAGGGTGAGCTTGCGCGGCAATGTAGATGTGGCCTAGGTCGCTAATAAGGATGCGGGAAGGTTTGGCAGAAGCGGCAGGGGAGATAATTGGCACATGGGGTAGCGAGTTGTAATTCACCTTAAATCGTAATGGGAGTTATCAGAGGATAGGAAGCAAGATATAGGTTAGGCTCAGATTCTACCTTAATTTCTCTCCCCTCACCGCCTCCCCCAACTGCTACAAGAATGATGACTACCTATTTAGTTTACTAGCTATATTGTGGCAGTGTAAAAGCAGACTTGCGGAAGGGACGAAAGGAAACACCTACTCGAGGGCATGTTCTGGACAAGCTAAAAATAAACTCCCAAGGCAGGTGTCCGGGGTAGATGGGAGCCTGGTCACGTGCCTAGCACACTCCCTTCTCCGTTCTCATGATTTTCATTGAGAAATCGTGGCTGTGGCTTGAAGGTGGCTGGACGACTTTGTTCAGTTATTTCCATTCCCTACCCCGAGCATCCCATCTGTTCGCACGTCCCGCCCTCCATGTCTAACGAGCACGATTGTTCCTATATCCCCTATGCCTAGCTCTGGCATGGCCCTCCATCTCAACGCTTCCGAAACACCTTGCAACTGATCGCGAATCGGGGTGGCCTTCCATAGGTTCACAGCCCTGGGGCGACTTCTCGGGCGTGTTCTCACCATGCTGCAGTCCTGGGCAACCCGTGCCTGGTCATTCATCTCCAACCCGCTCAATGGCCGCGCGGCAACACGTCACGGTACCGAGCACGAAGGCTTGCCTAAGGTCAGCATCAGATAACTTAGGTCCAGTGGCTTATACAGCGCCGCTGATTGAAAACACAACAGACCCTTCCACGATGTTCATCCCCGCAGCGTCCGCGTCCTCATACAACTGAACCTGCCGCCTGGTCCTTTGAGTTCCCACGACGATGCTATGACGACGAATACGATAAAATAGAACCTCCAGGTCGCAGCCTACAGCTTGTGGCAATTAGGAATGGCAGTCATCGCTGGCATATTCGTGTCGTCCTCGAACACGGGCTTGGAGAAGCTTCTGGGCTACAGGCGCGGAAAAAGGCCCTAATGGAGTTTTGCGGCGCCATTGATTTCAGCGCCTTGCCACTGTTGGACGACACAGTCACAGAGCTTTTCATCAGTGCGAGTCGGAACGACACGGCCACGCGACTTGTTCATTCCCCTTTTCCAGATGACCACCCATTCGCGACAAAATCCGGCCGAGTCTGGGTCAACATACAAGAAGACCCAGCCCGGGTTCGGTATCCCTCCTACATTGGCACTAGCGCACGCCAGATTGACATCTCTGAAGTCGATACTCTCGAGCAAATTAGCCCAGCAGTCTACACCGCCCGAATCGAGTCCGAAGGGAAGCAAACATATATACTGAAGCAAGTCGAGCGGTTATTATATCTGCCCCAAGATAGTCAGGCGCTGAAGAAGGAACTGCAGGTCCTCGAAGAAGCAGGTGGCCAAGGTAATATCGTGCGGCTCATCGCCGCTGTCGTCTCAAGAAACCCCTATGGTACAACAATCACATCCGGGCAGGAGGCGCCCCGTGTGTTGCGAGGAATTCTCCTGGAGCAACATCCTGGTGGGACCCTTGCCGAGGCCTTGGAGACGGCGAACGTCGGTGCATATTTGCAGCGATGGGGGGCACAGCTCTGCACCGCGGTCGCTGCTCTTCATCAACACAACGTCACTCACATGGACATTAAACCGTCTAATATGGTTCTCGACAAGGACAAAAATCTTGTTCTTATTGATGTCGGCGGAGCCGGCGGTGTCACGCGCGAATGGTTATCGCCCAAAATGCAGCAAATCCTAGACCCCCTTTCAACAAACCTCCAAGACCGGAAAGAGAACGACACTTGGGCAGTTGGCAAAGTTCTCTGCAGAATGGCAGAGGTTCGGGAGCAGACAGGTGAGCAGCAGCAACACCTTCGAAACGTCGCGGACAAGGCAATGGGTGATCCCAGGCAGGCTTCATTATCTGATATCGCTGCCGATCTCACCGCTCGTACGGACTTGAGAGTTAAAACCCAGTCCAGTCGACATTCCATAACTTAAAGCCGCCATCGTACTGGGAACCTGAATCCTTGGTAATCAATCCTGGCCTATTCGCAGCATATCGTAGCTCACCTGGGCCCTCGCGCTTCCCTTGTGCCTTCTTATCGCAGTCAGGTAATTCGCACCACGCCCCTGTCGTGGAACTATATTCAGCGCCTGAGTCGCAAACTTGTTCTTTTTTTATAGCGTTGGCACAAGGAGAGTTGAGGGCCTTTTTGTAGTGCCCACAAGTGAATACCCGAGTAGTGAAAGAGCACATTGTGAGTGTTCAAGTGAAGGTATTGATGAGCTCTGGGGTTGCCAAATGTGTGTATTTATTTCATCAACCACAACGCGCAATTACTTTTATAATGGGTTTAAGATCCCACAGAGTATCGGCTACCTCGGGAGCATCCGCCAGTCTGCCAGCGAAAGGAACTAGGCGGCTGATCGCTTGATGGCCCAGAAGTGCCATGCAACGACTGGAAATGTTGCCCAAGGGATTATTATGGTGTTGTGGCTGCAGGCGGGCCACACCCTCACTTCAACAAAGGCTTATCAGGTGGTTCGATCTCACCACTGCTAGGCTTAACACGTACGTAGTACATGCATCACTATGCATGCGTGTCGCGAGGACTGAAAGATGTCTTGTTTCGAGGAGCGCTGCCGAGGGAATCCAGGCACATACAGTAGGTAGGTACCTAGGTAGTTAGGATACCACCCCCGAGATGGCAGGTGGGGCGAGCTAAAAATCCTAGTGGCTCCTTGTGACACGTAAGCAAGCCCTTTCTACGCCGCTTTCAAATTTCCCTACCAAGTGGAAATTTCCCTTCCAAATTTCCTTTCCAAATTTCTTCTTTAAATCTCCTTCCGACCTACCCTTGCACACCCCGACACGACCCTCCACAATGGACGACCACGACCCGCCACCCCTCTCACAGCCCCTCCTCAAACTCGTCACACTGCTCGCTCGGCGCTCTCAAGAGCAAAGGCGTCTTTACGGGGTTAAGACGGCTTTAGAGGAAGCGGGAAAAGCTGATGAGCACTCTGCAGAAAGAATTCTTCTCCGCACAAGCCAATCAGCCTGGCTTGCATACTACGGGGGCAGCAAAGCGGCGAAATCGGACCACGGGTTCCATGGTCAGACCGAATTGAAACAGTTGCTCGAGGGCCTCGAAGCCCAGCCCGTCGAAGACAAACGTGCGTTCGCGAAGGCGCTCGCAGAGGAGCTCGCCTTGTTACGGGCAATGGAAGGCGCAGATGTCAATAGCTCGAGGCAGGGTGAAAAACGTCGTCGTATGTACTCCATCTAGTAATCAGCTTTCGCTTCTAATGAATATCCTAGGCACCACCGTCGAAAGTTACATAACACCTTCCATACCACCGACGACGACGACGACGACGACGACAACTGGCAGCGCAGACACAGGCTTCATCGATACCGAGCACAGTAACTCAGGACAAATACTCGACGTATACGTAGGGGCCCCTCTGGAGCCAGCCGAAGAACTGTTCCATGAGCAGTTCTGGGAATCGATCGAAAGAATACCAGGCAAAGAGCCGGCCGGTACGTGGCTGGCCGACGTTTCCATGATCTTTCAAGATGGGCATCCCCGAGAACATTTCGGATGCCAGATGGAAATCGGAATTGCGGAAGAGAAGGTAGCGGAGCTTGCCTTCGATTACTTTGGTGTAAGGGTAGAAATCAAGGACGGCGTCAGATCAGTGCGCTACCCGGGGGGTGGCAAAATAGAACCTGACCCATCGATCAAACTGCGGTCCTGTCGGCAAGTCTTCCCCAGCATATTTCGAGGCGATTTGTACGATGCCGCCAACACGTCTCCTATATACCTGCTGGAGAAACAACAAATGCGTAACCGTACCGATGGAGTGTCGATGACAATATCGAACCAGGCGAAGGAGGGAGCTAAGATAACTGTATTTTTAGGACAATGGAAAGCATCGGCTATCAAGGCAAGATTATATGGTTAATCCCAAGCCAAGCCATCTTACACTTCTTTTATTTTGCCCTTTTCGAATATAAGGCTGATGCCTCTCTTCAAGAATGCTTGCCCATCACACTGAGCGACCCGTTCGATGGGTTGCTCGGTTTCCTTCCCAGTCTCAAAGACTCTTATCGTACATCGCTGCCAGTATACCGTCTGTCCTGACCCAACAACTGGCTGGACGCCTATCTTTGCATCGGAGAAAAAATCGTCGTTGTTTTTATCCGTATCGAGTTCTTGTCGCTCAAATGACTAGAGCAGGTTAGTCAGGTCTTGATCTTTCGGGAAGATGGGCGCACCACCATGGAGATCTGATCTGTGGTGACTCAGCCAGACCACAACAGCTCGGTGACTGACGTCGTTCGTTCTTTGCTTTGGATTGCAGTGCTCAGGAGAAAATCGAGTGTTTGCTATTCAGAGGAGTGCAGAGAGGTTAGGCTTGTTTGTTTATGAGGAAGTTTTCGTGCGCTTGTAGCATAGGTAGGTATCGAGAAGTGGAACGCAGGCGTCGTTTGGGCCTCGTCTCGAGAGCCCGACGGACGAGAAGTCCACGAATTGCGGTCCTGGAGAACAGCCGACACGACTGCGGAAGGTCGAAGTTAGGCACAAATGATTGTTGGGCGTGACTGAAGCACTATATCAGGGGTTGATAGGTTCCAATCGAATGATGTTTTGGTAAAATCAGATGGAGGGAGGGGTGATTGGGATTGATTGGGGATGCCTGAGGGGCATGTCCTAAAGTGGATCCCATGACGCAAGAAAAAGAAGCTTGGTGCAGATGGGGAAAGGTGGGAATCTAAGGGAATTTTAGGAAAGGAAATTTTGGGAAGAAGGAAATTTTGGGAAGAGGGAAATTTTGGGAAGAGGGAAATTTTGGGAAGAGGGAAATTTTAAGAAGAGGAAAATCCATCCTGCAAAGCATTCACCGGCTATCCTCCAATCCCTCCCTTGTGCTTGGTGTTTTTCCTTCTCTTGAGGGAGGTGGGTAAGTCTTTTCACCCGCTTCAGGTAAAGATTTGCCCGACTTCACTTGCATAGTATTTGTGCCGAGCGTAACCAGTCGGTATTATGTAAGTAGGTTTCTAATGATATGTCCATCCCCGCTACAGGCTGCATATGCCCAGATCAACCTGTTAAGTTATAAATAAGACACCCGATAAATGTTTATTATTCACTTCATCCTAGTGTCTTCCTACGGGTATATTTTGATTGACAACCTATTACGAGTCCTTGAAGCTCCAGACCCTTCCTTTCATTCTGAGGTCTTTTGTTTTCAACACTTGTTTTTAATCTGCTACTCCGACCATTGTGATAATGTGTGGAGAAGTGAAATACAAATACTATTATACCGGCTGCCAAAAAGCTAGGGGAGAGAAGCACATGCAGTCTGGCGTGGATTACCCGATCGGGGAGAGGTGCGACCACAAAAACGCTGGTACAGCTTTGTGCCCCAACCTCAGCCCCAGCAAGACCGCTATGTATGGTTCTAGCGCCACTGGAGGTGACTGTCCTCAATGCAAGGCGGAGAAGAATTACATCTAGCTCAACAATTTGGTAAGGGTGCGGCTGATTTTTCTCTCGGAAAATATTAACCAGCTGACCAGAAACGATCATTTCTGTGATACGTCATTTTATTACTGGCCTTCGAGACCAGATGGGAGTATCGTATCAGAAGGATTAGCTTAGTTCGGGACTGATGTAGGAATAGCAGGGGAAGCTATGCTTATGACCTTCTACTTGCAAATAACTAGATTGAAGCAATCATTTGTTCATTAGTCCATTGTTTCTCCTTTAAAGGGGTAGCGGGGGTCCACAACACTTCCGAACACGAAGGCAATCGTCTCTTGTATCCTATGCCTAGGCCATGATACTCATGGGATCCCTCTTACGCTGCATTAATGTTGCGTTTAACGCGCTGACAACCTCTTGTGCGGAACTAAATTTGAACTCCCAGCATTGCCTAATAATCCATTCCGCTGGATTATCTGAGGCCAGTCCAGGGCTTTCGCCACGGCCAAGCGCCTTATCCACGTCTTCCTCATCTGCTTCCGCGCCATAGGGTAGGTTCCATTCAGTGATCTCATAGATAGCAGACCCGAGGGCAAATAATTCTCGTTCCATGGTTCCAACAGCAGGGCTATCCTTTTCCGGCCCGGGTGGACAGTATCGGGTCTCGTATTGATAAGTTATATTATCAAAGACGCCATCAAGACGTGAGCCCGCAAAATCGCAGAGTTTGATTCGAAAATGGTCAAAGACAAGGGCGTTCCGTGTTGAAACATCGCCCCAGAGAATGTCACGGTCGTGGACGTGCTGTACGCCCTCTGCAAATTCGACCGCTATCCTTAAGCGGGTGTTCATGTCCGGGGGTTTTCTGTGTGGTGATTGGAGGCAGTCAATGATGTGCTGACGAAGTGAGCCGTACGGTGCTCGCTCGAGGCGCAGCGCCCACGCTTCGTTGGTATCTTGATGCAATTCGATGCCACGATAGGAGACGATACGTTCGTGTTCACCCAGGGCCTCATAGATGCGGGCTTCACGCTGAAGGTCTGAGCTCGAGTTTTGACTGCCAGGTCTGAAGCCATATGGCTTCCCGTCGATCCAGACTGCACCAGCTTTCAAGATTGACTGTCGGTCGTCCTTCATAGCGTACACGACACTAGAACGGGTGTGAGCAACCACCTCAACCTTGCCTTTGATTGGATTTGGGGCCATTCTTGTTGAGTAGTCAAGGGTCGTT
This sequence comes from Fusarium tuaranense, assembly GCA_013363205.1. Taxonomy (NCBI): domain Eukaryota; kingdom Fungi; phylum Ascomycota; class Sordariomycetes; order Hypocreales; family Nectriaceae; genus Fusarium; species Fusarium tuaranense. The sequence continues at coordinate 533 of JABEEN010000886.1, read as the reverse complement.
CGTATCTGCGAGATTCCGCGGGATCGTGGGCGGCAGGACAGAAAGTAAAGGAAATCTGATCACGTAGTAAGTCTGTCTGAGTGTAGGAAGGTGGTCAGGGGCGGCAAAATATCCTTACCCACAAATTTCCAAATCGAGGACCCGACAAGGGAGGAGCCGGTTTCGAAAATACCACGGAGTGAGCCGTCTCACCAAAGTGGGGGGACGCCAGGCATGGACCGAAACCAGGCCCCTGCAGGTACACCAGTGAGAGTATATTCGATCCGAAACTAACACCCTTGCCTAAGGATATGCATTTAAGGTTGCGTGGTTTACCTCTCTCTCTTTGCTCTGCATGCTACTATGTTGTTCTTTCTGACCTTTTTTGCCTTTACTTTCTCCTCTATTATGTATGCCGAGGCATATAGATAGGGGGAGTCTGTTAATTTCTATAACGGGTTAGGACCCTATTACTATAGCTACGCTAATAGGCATAGAGTAAGATTAAAGGAACTATAAAACCCTAATATATTTATAATTTATTTTTTTTTATT